>QLPF01001857.1:0-22958 GCA_003314045.1 Hygrophorus pudorinus
TCGTTCGCACACTAAGGCTGCCACTGGAAATTTACCTGGCCTTGCCTGTCATGGAACAGTTAAATAAACTTCACACTCTTCGTCTGGACTGGGAATCTTTCCCCCCGAAACCACTAAAAGTACGTAATCGTAGTTTGTCTTATGATGTTGTTTTCACATCCCTCTCAGGATTTTGCCAAGTTCATCAAGACTCCGCCTATTCGTGAACTGGTTTTTACGTTCCCTGGCGTCAACCCTCTGCAGTTGTCGTGGTGTTTAGATCTCAAAAGACAGCACGCGGTGGTCACGGACGTACTGGCAGCGTGGTTCCCAACCATCGTACGCGTGCGCATTGCCGAGGTTATTGAATGGGAGCGACGTGATGACTGTGCTAAGGAATGGCAACCATTCATTGGCACCTATAGGCATTCTGTAAAGACCGTCCGACGGACGAGAAAATTACGGATTTTAGAAGATGTTTATCGGCCTTATTCGAAACCTCAGAAATAGATGGGTTATCTTGTCTCAGGGAGCAATAATTCTGGTGATGCGATCTCATTGATTTTGGGACACTCCCCACTTGATTATTCACCTCAGTCGGCATGGGACGCTGTCACCCGTAGCTGCAACGTCGAGTACTAGTATATGCTACATGTATGAGATGAGTCGGATTGTTCGAAATGGCTGTCACCTAGCCCAATCATGATATCAAATACAGTGCACATCGGACATCGCGTATATACATGTATGTCACTCACCAGTGGCACCGACTCTACAGTGCTAGTGCACTGGCGATTCGCCATACTAATGTTCGATGCCCAAGTATTCCCCCAGCATTGTACCTCAAGCAAGCTCTTGCACCTGACCAGATATAGTGTTGGTTCAATCTAATAGGTGCAATTGTGCGCCAAGATAAGTCGTGAACCGGCATGAAGGTTTGGTTGAATTTCTGCCTCGCGATAGGGGAGGGAGAACATCTAACATTATCAAGGTTGACCCCACCTCAAAATTCCCTCATATATCGAGTACATTACCGCAGCGTTGGGGACGACACGCATGAGATGGGCGCTGAGCCCACCGTATAGTCTCCGTGTGCCTTCTTCCGCAATGACGAGGCGTAGTGTTTGTAGGAGACCTGAGTATTTGATTACGCCATTAACGCTTGGTTGACGAAGCCGTGTTCGGAGGACCTGAGCAACTGATGTTAGATCACCACCGGGACAAGAAGGTAGCAAGAGGCCTGTGACAAGAAGATCACAATGCTCACCTCATGAGGGTATGTGATAAGACTAGCAACACACTTGGCCGTCCCTGCGCTACCCAGCATTCCCAACCACTCCTGCACACCCCCCTTCCCTTGTGTCCCGGCAGTCATCTTCTTCAGCCGTTCATACAACACCCACTGTATCGTTCCCTCTGTCACGCCCAAATAACTCGCGCTCAACCCTTTATAGAAACCCTTGACGCCTTCTTCCCGCATTATCTGCATGATCGTTGTCCAGCTCCCTCCCAACATACGCGATTGCCCACCAGAGGATAATTTGTTTGAGGCGGAGAGTTGTAGTCGCGTTTTTACTACCCATATTGGGTTGGTAGCTGTTCCAGTGACAATTCCGGCGACAGCTGCAGCCGTCAGGTGGACGTAGCTGTTCTCCTGTCCATCGTTGAAGTGGTTGGCGATCATTTGCTTGCCATTGCCGTAAGTGAAGAAGTTGATGGAGCGTGCGGGGATGACGCCAACGAGGGTTGGACCAAGCCCTTTGAAGAGTGCTCGAGGAGATTCTTCTCGATATATGTCCCTGCAGGCCCGACAGTCGCGACGAGCGTGAATTATGCTTTATTGTGGGCGGCGGTCTAACTCACCGAAGTATATGTCCCGTTTCTACAAAATTCCAGAGGAGGCCTGTTCTTGGTGGAACAACGACAACCCCACCTCCTATCATACCGATACTTGCATGTTTTTCTCGAAAGAGACTCGATTGTAACCGTGTTTTGACCACGTCAAACGGACTCGTGACAATCGCGCCACACATTCCTCCTAATCTATGGCAGGATGGAAGAAACGAAGTCAGGGTTGCATGGCGAGGACGATTGGTATCGGACTAACCCGCCGGCCAGAAAATGTTGCCATGACTTTGCTGGTAAGAAGGTAGTTGGAGAGGTACTTTGTACTAGCTGTGGTGGTGTGTCAGACATAATATCCGTTTCCTTGGACGTTGCACCAATGCACCGTGATGTGTATTTTTTTCGGGTTCACGTGGTGTGCGGCTAGTATTAGCTTTACATGTAATTTATTCAGTCCAGCTTCATGAAGTTTTTACAGAACTAGCTACACTCAAAGGCATATGTTTGTTCTGTCGCTCCTCAAGGTAATTCTACCTTTTTTATAGAGTTGTGCGACTCACATCAGTGAAATGGTCCAGGACACGATGTCCATCCATCCATCCAACTTTGGTGTTCCACCAGAGCAGGCCCTGATATCTGAGATCAACAAAAAGTATGCAAATCGCGTTCTTCACGACGTCGGATTGTGCATATGCGTCTTTGACCTGTCCGAGGCAGGGGAGGGTAAGGTTCGTTATGGAGATGGGTTCCTGTGGTATAAAGGTGTGTCGCTTGTGATTCGAATCAGTAGTGTCGTCAATTTTATGTTATGACATGCAATAGTGATTTTCCGAATGGTCGTGTTTAGACCATTTGCATCAGAGGTTATTGTAGGCAAAGTAAAGTCTTCCGATGAAGACGGGATACGTTGTACGAAACGTCCCCTGTTACGAATTTGGAGCCTTTCCTAACGTATGCACTGTTCAGTATCTATAGGATTTTTCGACGATTTGCACATTCCCACATCTTACCTCCCGCAACCATCCGCATTGTACGTTCATTGCTTTCCAGCTTCCATTGTCCCTCTTTGCTCTATCCAGCTTCTCCATCATCACATCTCACTTTCAGTCCAGCGACCCGAACGAACGCGCCCACTTCTGGCTCCCGGACTCAATTGCCACGACCAGCCATGAGTTGCTCGATTCCGCCATTAGTGCCCGCATGTACATCGACCAAGGGGAGGTTGTCCGTATCCGCGTAGAAGCTGATGAATTCTACGATGATGAACCGGGGCCGCCGAAAGCCGCCGAGGGTGTGCAGGTGCAGAGGGAGGTAAGGCGGTCACCGTACAGCGTTATTGTGAGCCTTGTTTCGGGATGGTAGAAGAACAAACACCTTGTGCTGATTAATTTTTTTGCTGCCCTTGCGGCTCCAGTGCTCAATTGCCGAGCAAGGATTGGGCCCAGTTTCATGGTGGAAATCGACAGAGGCGGAAGGCATGGATGAAGGGTGAGGTTGTTATAACTGCCAGTGTGAGTTTCGAATCGTAATACCCAGTGTACGATGTTATATTATCTAGAAAGAGCGTCAAACTTGAACTTCACACAAGCCTGAAGTCCCGAATTCTGGTAGCGACATTCCTCAACTTGAATGGCCTGAGGTTGAACGTTGAACTATAACTTACGTTCACAGGCTTGGTTATTACGTCGCCGCTCAGAGGAGAAATTGAGCAAGCTTGGGACTCGCTCTGCGACTTGAGAAAACTGTATTTTCAGGCAGGGAGACGCTTCCGCGTCTTGAACTGATCCGCGTCCAAGGTATTCGCTATTTATCTCAATTCTCATTCTGATCATTGGCTGTAAATCCTCAAAGCTTGGGATAACCCCTTCCCTTGATCCTTGAAAATCTTCCTGATTTGAATTTACGTTCTTTCTCACACTGGCAATGTACCTGCGCTCTTCCGAGTTGACCAGAATGCCATTTCCTATCTGTAGGCACGAAGTTCGCATTGATCTATGTGACTTACATCTGTTGACGTTTTACTTGGCCTGGTTCTCTGATTGTGCCCTGGACGAAACGTATTCACGTCTGTACGCATCCTCTTCCAATGAATGAAGTTCACGGACAAGGTAAAGCGTAGAGACGTATTCCCTACATAGGTTCTGGGTCGCCTTCCCCGTATTGGACAATTCTGAGTTATATATCCCTGGTATCGATTTCATCAGTCTTCGTGGTTCAGCGCCGCTCCTCCCTCGGATGATGACATTGTGTTACAAGCAGCGGCGAAATCCATAATAGGAACCATTCGTTTTCCTGTTCAAGTTGTTAGCCTAGGCTGCCAGGCGAAATCAGACACCGAGGAAAGGTGAAGAGGGCTCTTGACAGACCCGATGATCGCACTTCAGGGCTCGGACGCGTGTTTCGAGCGTCAAAGACAGATTTCGGAACTCATTTGGACCAGGCTCAATACGTGTAACATTTCTTTCCAGCCCGAGAGTTGATCTTCTGGCTTCTCGGCAATCTGGGGTAGCCATTAATGATCAATTCCCTGTGGAGTCGCTTCATGAGGCTGTTCGACTTCGTATGGTAGCTTCGCCCGGCGAATGAAGTCATGTCGTCATCCTTGAACTTGAGGCTTGGAGCGAAAAGGTGGTTAACAGAGACTGGTTCCATAGACTGTGTAGTATACAATGTGATGATGCTGCGGATACAAATTGTAGGGATTGTGCCAGGATGACAGATGGCAGCAGACATTATAGTTTAGACATGTTGGAGGGTTGCATTTTGTTGAGGTAGGCTGATGCGATAACTCTGCCTGAGTTTTTGGATATGATCTGCCAAAGATGGATTGAACATGAGCGATAACAAGTCTGGCAAAGACAGGGATGGCACAAACCTCACATCTTGAAGCCATTACTCTCCTGCCCAGCGAGATGGATGTGCTGATTATTCGTAGGCTAGTACCGCTATGGGGGAATCGCGTGGTTAGCGGAAGGTACGTTCGAAAAAAAACTTGACTCACATGCTCGCCGGAGAATGAAAGACAACGTTCATGGCTTGAGTTACGCCAACGCCGTTGATGTTTTGGACCAGACCTAGAACGACTAGTGGTGTGCTGCAACAACTGAGGAATTTTGATTCCAACTGAGTTCGCGCATCACAAGTAGACGATCATGAACGTACTTGTCGATGAGATAGGCCACACATCCTCCATGCAACATGCCGGCACCGTTGAGCATATCTTAAGACGAGCACAAACAGCGTCAGTGCCGACGCGAAGACTACGACAAGGCAAAGGTAATTCTTACGTTTGGATACCATCACTTCTGCAACGGTTGTCGCTTCTGATCGTCCATGTTTTTCTGAGTTTTCCCGAAGGTTTACTTCGACGAACTCGACGGTCTTGCCAACGATGTGCGCAAAGCAGTCTTCGTTGCCCACGCCGTATGATGCAAAAGTGTTATTGTTCAATTGCTTCACGTAGTCTGGTGCGTTTCCTGCAATGGTGGATACATCCCCGTAATTCGGCAACGACGTTGGGTCAACCCAGACGTTAGACGGTAAAGACGGTTGGTCGTCTTTCTCAGGAAAGGGAGACGTATGAGACCCCGAGCCATTCGACTCGGAGGTAAGAGCATCAGATGCGACGAGAGGCGAGACATAGAGCCTGGAGGCCATAAGGGATGTGGATATCACAGACTATTATTACTATTTAGTCTGGTTTTTACCTGAAATCGGGATGTGTAACGGGGTTCTTGGCTGCTAAAAACCATAGAGACGGAAGACGTCCTTCCACGTGCAGAGACATCCCCAGAACACATTCGAAATGTAAAAGCAGAGGCCAACCAGAAAAGGCCGGTCAAAGTTAGCCCGAATGGCGGATCGCAACTGGACTGTGATGGTGCGCAAATGTTAGGATGTTGCCAAGTAGGAAACTTGAATCCACAGGTTTCTGACGAGGATCATGTCATATCTGCCAGTGCTGCGCCGCCGCATCACCCGGTGGCGGCCTCGAGGACGACAAGGACATTTCTTGCGGAGAATTATTATCGTGTTTGGCACATGCAGGTCACAAACTGCAGATTGCTATGCGATGCAGCACAAATTCCAAGCCATGTACTAGCAACCTCTGACTCTCCTGCATCCCAGTCAGCGAAGAGAAGAAATACCTGTCGACGACTGTGGCAATTGGAGCTATAGTCAGAGGAAAAGGTGATCCTAGACCCTTCAGTCATGAGGCATGAACCAGTGATGGCCTGCATGGGGACGCCGTCTTTCGAGGGAAACACGTAAGCCTAAGTCACACGTTTCGCTTCCCTGTGTATGGCGAGCCAGTCAGGCGAATGAAGCAGCAATGCTTTGAATTGTAGAGAAAGGACAGAACGTACAGTCCAGATCTTACTGTCACTCACGATCGTTCTCAGTTTCTTGACGCTCAACATCATGTGATAGATGTTGTCTCGCGAGAGGGTGAGTCGAGGACCATGTGTCACATGTGCATCACCCATGTCTTTGAGAGTGTGCAGGGTATTGGAACGAGCGAGGGCACTGGTGAATGGTAGCTGACGCGCAGTATGGAACATTTTGGTGAATACAAACTCCTAGAGTAGACAAGAAAAAACGCTCACAAGCTCCTTGACAGGAACCGCTACGTCTAACCGCTCAAGGCGAATGCATCTGCGACAAATCGCAGTGATCGATTCAATGCCAAGTGTGCAATTTACAAATGAAAATGTTTTCAGTGTCAGTGCGTGTGCTTCTAGCAACCCTTGTATGAAGGCGTCGCCAACAAGGATTTGATGGTCAGAAAGCTTGATTGTGAAGGAAGATAGCGCAGGGGAGGAAGTACGGAGTTGGGTAAGGATGGAAGCGAGAACTGTCGGTGAGGGCGATGGAATGAGAGTGTAACGGGTATCAAAGGCGAGATTCCGCAAGTGCGGCAGATATGGAGGTGGGAATATCAGAGGTCGGGCGGATTCCTACACAAATACGATATGAAAAAGAGCATCATGATCATAGGACCGACTTACGTGCGTAGTGAAAGACAAACTTTCGAGAAGGGGACTATGGTTGACCAGTCGAAGAACCACGACGTGGTCAATTTTTGCACATCCAATGATATGAAGCCCGAGTAGTCTCGGTCCCACAAGAAGCAAAGCGGATTCAAGAACAGTTTCATTTAGGTCGGAGGTCATCTACGGGAAAACAAATTATCACGGTGACCCGTCAACAGAACAGTAACCCTCCAACTCACATAGAGTGTCAAGTGGGTGAGGGTCCGTTGGATCGAACGAACCCATTTTGGAAGGAGATCCATCATATTCCAAGAAGCAAATTCCAAAGTCAGATTTCGCAATCCAGACACTTGAACAAGTTTTTCGGCTTGGTCTATTGTGATATTCGCATTGACACGGAGGTCCTGGAGACGAGATTTCCCCTGTAGTGGGAGGAGGAAAGGTGGAAGCGAATCGACTAAGCATGCAAAAGCAGAGAGATTTCGGCACAGACTTAAAGCCTGAGTGCACTCTCGAATGAACACCGGGTGAAGGTGTGATTTAAGTGATTTGAGAGTCGGAACATGCCGAATATCTTCAAGGTAGTTCAATTTTTATGCAATGAGATATCCCATTGAAGACCCACCAACGTATCGAACATGGATAGCCAATTCAGGGTGGCTCAAAATAGCAGCAAAGGGCGACATAATCTTTTGGGAACACGTTGAGTGCTCAGAGCAGCATGCGTACCATGCACGCACCTTTGGATATTTCTTAGCCTGATGGAGGCGATAGAAGAGCGTGCAGTAGAGTCTCGGGATTATGCCAGCTAAGAAAGAGCGACTGACAAGAGCAATGGTGGCAAGATCATTCCCGGGGAGATGGCCAAAAATGAGTTCCAGTACGTCCAAGTTCAGATTATCTGCGGACACCATTATAAATACTAGTACGGTACAACTTGCACCATGAACGCCAGTGACACCGTGTGACTTCGTGTACGTTCAATAAATTACCACTTAGGATCATGACATTGACAGTATAAAGACCCTCGGTATATTATCTCTACTCAGCTACTGCTCAAGTCCATAGGCTCACCTGCCGGTTGCGTTGAGTTTATCTCATTCAACGCAGGCCCGCTGCCTGACGGAGTAGGAGCGGGCGACAACGGGGGTGAATAAACAGGTAAGGCTTTCGCAGCTATTTCTGGATCGAGAGATGAAAGAAACTTGTGGTTGTGAAACTTGACGTGGTCCTGTGTCAAGAACATGAACAACGGAAACACCCAGACGGACATGGAGCAATTCACCTTCAGAGGCTTGGGCCAGGGAAGTCGCATATCGTAAGGATCATCTCCGGTTGGAAGAGCACGGCTGTACATCAACATATATGGGCCCGCTCCCAAATGTATACCTGCTGGATCAGCGAGGACGATCTCTTCCGAGACCTGGGCAATGATACCAGACCGATTTCAGACAGTAAATACTGGACTATGTATGAAATTACCTCGGTCACGGCAGTGTCAACACACTTCCACCAAGTGCCTTTATCTCGCACATAGGAATATATTTGTTTCCTACCCAAGAGACCATCGTGCACGAGGACCGCCCGTAAGTCGTACTTCAAAACAATGCCATGAGAACGAATCGCTTTCCATGGTGGAATTGACGTACTCTATACTTCTGTAGCTCTTCGCATTTGAAGAGTACAGCATCCTCAAGCCTGAGCTGCAGAATGTTTGCATTGATGGCTGTAAGGGTCCCCGAGTCAAATTGAGACTGGGTTCCTCGACAACAGGACTCACTCTCTATTGCGTTTTCGATCCTCACAAGCACATTCTTCAGTTTCGCTGCCGTTCTTGATATGGTGGCCCGGCGTTCCTCGACTTCCGCATTGGCGAGATATTCATAGTAGTGTATTGATGCACGTAAGTTTGTAAGGGTGTCTTTGTCCTGCACACCCCAAGTAAAGATACAAAACCAGAGACATCTATTTCGACTTACATTATAATTGGTCAGAAACTTCCTTTTCAGAGTCAACTTCTCTACTTCTGCATTTATCTCCCGCTGCAGTTGTCGCTTCTGATTCGCCAGCTCAAAATTTTCGTGGAGGAATTGGTCAAGATATATGTGTTTGGGATATTGGAATGCCTTTTGATCCGTCGATCTTGCCGTGGACGAAACAGATGAAAGCGAGGGCGATGGTCTGAGCTGGAATACAACCACTTGAGAAGGATTGACAATTATGTCGTGATTCGACCCGCCACTGTGATAGCTAGAAAGACTTGTGGAGAGTCGGGAGATAAGATCATTGGTGATATCGAGATCTCCACCCGTCTCGACCGGAACGACAGATGTGTCTGAGGAGGCACCAATGGTTGAGGTCTCGCTGATCTCAAGGCGTCTGTGAGTAAAATGGAATAATTTTGGTCTTTGGGTATGAAGTAAGCTGTAATCAGGGACAACTGTCTTATATATCAGGTTTACCTGTCTCCTTGATACCCCCCCTCCCTAAATTGATGTTCGAGGAGGGTTTCAATCACTTGTGCCACATTTTGGATGAAATCTGCCAGCAAAATTAAACAATGGGCAAGACACGACCCAGAGCATGAAACTCCAAACGCACTTGAGGACAAATCACCAGGCCGATCCACGGTACTCCATGATTGAGCATCAAATTCGGTGAGGATGTCGTCGGTGACAAGCACAGAGAGTTGAGCCATGTCCATGTTGGCAAATATTTCAACCAATTGCCATAGTTTCAGCTCTGGACTCCTTAGTGAACCTCCACGCAAGTATTCGATGTGTGTGACCACGCACCCGGGCCGCTCGTAGGGGGAGTAACTTCCTTAATATCAGATGGAGCGGACGGTCTCCAACTCGCAATACTTGCGCGCACTTGGGGTACAAAAAACAGAGCCTGAAGTACCAAAGCAGCATAAGCAAGTGTGGGAAGTGTTGGTCGCAGAGCAACAGGCCTTTAGACAGACAAAAAATCACATATGAGTCGATAAGAAGTCCATCAATAGAAGTATGGCTTCTGCTTACCGACCGCCTTCCCGGACTGATTTTTCTAGAGGCAGATCTTCATACGGCTCGGTCGCAAACTCGTTAAAGCTGGAGTTCAGACTTGCTTCAATTACTCGACTGAGATTTTGCTCATCCTGAGACATTCCTGCGCCTGATATTACCTATATCGCTGGAGTGATTAGATTTGGTTTACTATGAGTATACTATATACACACGTTAGAGCGTACAACAGCCCAGTCCGGGTGTGGTGCTCGCTCACTAGGACCGAATGTGGTTCCGCAGTGGGGCTCCAGAGACGCGGCTAAAGCTCGAGTAAGGTCGTCATCATCAGATGTAAGATCAATAACAGAGTGAGTTTGTTTGACGCTGGGCGCTGGTGGCGTCGCGGGTCTCGTTTGTGTGTTGTCAGATTGAGAATTCCAGGATGCAAGCGTATCTTCGCCCCGATCACCCTCAAGAATAGCCGTCGCGGCTTTCTGCACATCACCATTGCACTTCCGGAGGACACGCCGCGCTACGTCGGGATCGAGATCACCCATCATGCCTGTTAAAAGCTCAACATTTTCGTGCTCCTTTTCATCGTATTGGGATGTCGACATTGAATAGTCGAGACCCTGGAAGCGTGGAGGAGTGGGTTGGCGTCGCAAAAGAGAGCGGTCCGTGTGAGATCTCATGCTGACTTCAGAAAAACACGTGCTCGCGTCTTAATCTTATCTACGTTACAGTATCTTATCCTTGACTCTCTTCACCACCGTACGCGTTACTCTTATGTTTGGGCGTGAATATCCAGGACTCAGGAGCCGGCCCTAGAAACATTTCAGAAATTTTGACCCAGTCCCTGCTATCTCCGCTGGCTAGCAACGTTTCTGTTCGAAAAATGTCCCAGTCAATGCGCCATCCTTTTGTCAGAAATTTTATGCTTTACCAAGTTCGTCACGACCACGGAATGCCGGAGCTCTATCGTTGATACAACCTGGAAGTCGCTCCAACAGACCAATCGGTACATAGCGGTATTGAAACGAGAGGGACTCGCAGAGGTAACGACGAGTGGTATTCACTCCGGCTGTATCTGATCCAAAATGGCTGAAAAGGAGATGTCAGCCTAAGAACCCTTCCATGGCAGTAAAAGCATACTTGATTCCATATTCTGCATACTAACAAACCGTACGGTCAGTCCCCTTCGTAAAGTAACCTAGTTTCCTCACCCTTTGGATTATTTCGAGTCGTTCTCGAGAACTGATATCCCACTCTCGTCGCTCCTTGATTTCTGTGAAGATCCAAGGTTTGATCAAAGCGCCCCTCCCTACCATAACACCGTCTACGCCGCTGTTACTGACTGAAGACCAGTAGTCTTGTGAAGAAAAACAATCTCCTCCGCCAAAAATGGGAACCGGCGGCACTGTGTTGAAAGCTCTTATTGAGCTCACACCAAAGGGGCAGAACATCAGAACCGACCATCTTCCTCTGCCTCACGAGCACGGACTGCATCAACACAATGTTTAATGTAGTCCCAGTCGGCTAACTTTGTGTACCGTTGCTGTCTTGTGCGACCATGTAGCTGTAATTGAGTACAGTAAATTCTGGGATGGAGCGAGCGAAAGCTTTGGATCTGACCGCAATGCAACCAACATTCCATTCAGCACCCAAACGAGGCATCAATTTGTGCGCAGTATTACGGCCATCTTTGACACCCGTCCGCAGCTTCACTGTGACAGGAATTTCGCCGAGGGCTTTGTTCATACCGACAATGATTTTACCGAGCTTTCCGGCAGCATCAAGTACTGCTTTCATTGAAAAAAAGATTGGGATAAATAAAAAATTGTTCACTTACGAGCGGAACCACTACCGGTTCGGAAAACCAAATCTATTGGACCTATCAGAATAAAACGTTTCCCATGAGTTATTCAAAGAGTTGATGGGGACTGCCCTACATCCACAATTGACGTCAACAAAATCGACATTGCTCACACACTCTCTTCCGATAACTTCGGCAGCAGGAACAAGGGTAGCGGGTTTGCTGCCAGCCAGCTGTACACCAAAGATGCCCTCAGAGGGATGGCGTCTGACCAAAGACCATTCTTCCTTGGACCCTCCGAGAAATGAGGTAGCAAGTCCCACTTGCAAAGAAATTATGAGAAACTGCGCACATGTGCCATTGATTGGATGGGACTTACTTTCTCCACATGTGATATCGGCCCCGTACGTCACGCAAAGACGACGAAAAGGCTGAAGGAAAAATGTTCAAGAATAATAATTTCCAAACAGCACGAAAAGCCTACAAGATTACCGACGGTAGTAAGAGGCGCAAGATCTTTGGCATGAATGAGTCAAATATGGAACCTAACTCAGGGTAATGAGTAATACGCACACATTTTACCATCCCAATTCAACCTCTTTTTCTCCGAAAAACGTGTGGGAGGATCAGGTGTATCGACTTGCGAGCTAGTACAACTCGTACGTTTCAAAACTTTGTCGACAATCATGGGTTCCACTTCGGAATCATCGTGAACTTTTTGAGCAGCCTCAGAACCAGTAATTGACATGGATTCAGGCTCAGCAGCAGGTTCCTCTTGTTTTTCACCATCACCCGTCGACTTGAGCTCCCGCAGGTAGGCGTCACTGATAGGGTGAGGATACTGAATGAAGTTGAGCTCGCATAGCACATGGATACAAAAGGCGGTACCTTTTTGGTGCGAAGTTGTTTCAGAATATCGGGACCAATGAAATTGACTTCCGCCGCTGTGAAAACAGACTGTGCCTTCTTCTGCTCATCTTCCGTCGATACAAGCTTCCCTTCCGCATCTTTGCCTATGTGTCCACCCAGGAAGCGGCACTTGAGTCCATATCTACCATTCAGTCGTCCATTAGCCTGATACATTATGTTCAAGTTAGACGCAAGAAGTAGCCCACCGACACTCTCCAAGTTCAGCAAAAACGGGGCAGGTGGTATTCAGATCCAAGGATGGATATTTCTCGTCATCTCCGCCATCAGATTGATTGTTAATAAACGGTTTGAAATCAGAAATATCAGATATAGGTAACAGTCGGATGTCTCTTGGTTTTGCTGCGAGGTAGGCCAGAATATCATGAGTGTTCCAACACCTAAGCATCGGAACTTGAGCACATTCCTGGGGATCTGGTGGAACTCACTCACGTTTCTCCAAATTCACAAGTTTTACCATTAGCGATTTTCCAACACAACTCTAATTCATCCCGAACTTTCCCAAATCTCCGGCCCTTATTTGCACCTTTCCTGTCCTTTTTCTCCTCTTTGCTTAGTTTCTTTCGAAAGGGGCCATTAGACCGGTCGTTGCCTGTCTCGGGTCGTAGAACATCTCTAAGTTGATCTGTGGAACCCTCCGCTGCATCGTCGTCAGGTGAAGGGCGAGATTCAACGAGGCCTCGGAGAAGGTATCTGCGGGAATTTTATTGTCAATCAATGGGCCAGACCATTCTCCACAACCTACTCTGATTTCACTGGTGCCGTTCCAGGCCGATGTATATTATCTGTCATTTTGAGAATTCAAGTACTCAACGCCCGAAGTGCCAGTGGTGTGCCTCTTTGAGCTTCAAGCCGGACTTTGCCCTCGTTCTTTATTTAATAATCGGCTACATGTGTAGAAGCTCGGACTCCAAGTCTCCAACTTGAACGTTATAATTTATTAGTTTTCCTCAGATGAATACATTCGCTTGCAGTATTCGGAGCAATCGATCTACAAACCTACTGTACAGTTGTCGAGCTCCGAGCTGTTGCTTGTACAATAAAATATTGGGAACTATATTGCGGTTGCAGTATTTTTTCGAAAAAAAAACTCCTCGTGCCAAGCAATCCTGTCCCCAATGAAAAGATGAGGCGGAACGATAGCTGACTCCCAAATAACGTTCGAGTCAGCGGAAGCCGTAGCACAATATCAGGGGGGGAATACCAGAAAAAAAGCCATCACGAGTGAATTGGAACCCATTATCCACCCCGCGAAATGAGATCCGATCATCTGTGGGTATTTAAGCCTTTGTGCCCAGCAAGACAAGAGACGACGGCCCATATATACCAATCGAGGCCTCGAGACGATGGCCTGAGTATCGAAGGAAGGGATGAAAAAGGAGAACTGCATACGCCGAAACAAAAACGGAATTGGAAACCTGTACGTACAGGAATTCGGCGCCCATCGATCCACACCGAGATCAACGTGTGTACTTTCTCGTCGTGACGCTGATCACCAATTGCGTCCAGGCCAGTAGTCCAGTTGCGAATGTAGGTTCTTCACGTCAATGTCTGGCCTAGATTCTAGAACTCGTTCAAGGCAAAACCTACTTACTATGACGGCGTTTAGTACGTCGTTTCTTGTCTTTCTTGTAACATACAACAATATAAGCCTGAAGCAGCTGTCGGCGAACCGGCGGCTTACCATGCTCTGATTGAACAAGGAAGAATACAGACATCGTTACAGTTGTCTCGGGCGTTGGCACGGCAATCGTGATGTGCAGCCACAGAACATGTGGCACTCATCTGCGAGGTCTCTGCCAGAAATTTATGACGAGGCGGGAACAGGCACAACAACGGACTTACTTTCAAGTATATACGCAGCAACAACTCCGAGTGACTGACCGAACAGTGAAGATATGTGTCTGGTATGAATCTCAGCTGATCAGCGAATCGTCTCAGCACCAGAAAGAACGTTCCAGGTCCAAGTTGTACGTATGAGATGAAAAATGGGGGTGATTCAAGGGCAGTAGATTGGCGCGAAATCTTGAGGTGGCAGTCTTACTGAACTCCACGTGTGCACCAACTTGGGGCGAGACCGTGACGGGGCCCGGGGGACGATAATCGTTCAAGTCTTCACCCTTCAAGTTGTCTTCACCTAATCAGCCGTCGACTTCCCTTCGAATACACATTCCGCAGGATGTGTAGTTAAAGCCGTTGCCGTAGTCCGGATCCTATGCCAGTATGACTCGAATCAGCATCCAAACCTTGAAGTTAAACAGGCTTTCAATCGTTACGGCGTCGTCTGGTCCTCCGCGATACGTTTTCGGCGCACTAATGAGGTTACCGGAGCCGTCGCACTTGAATATTGACAAACTCGAGACCAATATGTCTTTCCACCTTCGATTTAATGAATCTCCGTTGAATACTTTGATGTCAGAATTTGCTCCAAATTTTGTCTTGGTAATAGTTGCTGTACTCCAATGTCGTCGCGCGTGTGTTCAGTTCGGATCCCCAAGTCGAGACGACGTTCCGTTGGAGCACTCAGTGTGCAACACCCACTGACGCTGGTAACGTCACATTTTTCTACCGTCCCCGTTGAACTGAGGTCTACGGAGTACACGTAAGATTGCTCTAGTCGTCTTCCAGTTGGCCGCTTCCCGATGTCACGTACAAGACATAACAAAGTAATCGGCAGAAAACCTGGAACGCAAAAAAGGCTTTAGACATAACAGAGGACCAATCGTAGAGATGCTATCGTTGTAGATCAGGATCCGTCGCAAGCTGTAATACGTACTTACGTTGTGACCGACACTCGAAGTAAAACCAGGTGAACTTGAAAGAACATATACCGGCATCCCGTGGGAACTTGAGCCAACAGAATTCATTCATTGATAAAAAATATAAATCCTACCCGCATAGACGTTTTTTGGGCACTCAAGTCCTATTGGACTTGAAAGCCCACCAATTTGAAGGTTGGACGCAGAAATATCTGAGCAAGTGAACTGACGTAAAAATTCTTGCTCCACGTACGATAAGCCAACAACAGGTCGAACTTCTCATTTTTGGACCACAAGTCTTCTGTACCGCCGCTATTGCCCATTTGGTCAGAAGTGTAGGTTTAGTGAAAATCAGTGAACTCCGAGTCAATCGGTGGGCTCGAGGTACTGGCAATGCCCGATAGGCTTTTAACCTACCCAGTGTGCGGCTTTCAAATGAAAGAAGATGCAGCGCAAGTCGTCTGTAGACCGGGAAACCGTTCAGATCGCCCGCAACTAGGACGATCATGGTGGTGAGTTATATTAATTATGTACTCATATAATTTGCGGTGACTTTCAGGAAATAACTTGCACTTTTCCAGATTCTCCCCTTGGCGGACAAGGTGTAAAAGAGTCAGTAATAATGATTCGGACGGTCTCTTTGGCCGTGACAATTGACTAACGTACTTCATGTCACTCGACTTCAAATAGTTGTCATGTTCATGGTGGGTGCCCGAACTCGTTTGGTACAAGACTGCCACAGACTCTACATTATGTTCAACATCTTCGATGATTCACCGGAATATGAACGGCGAAAGAGGACAAACTTTGCTCCAGCTAAGGTCCGTTTTACTCACCTCAGGTGAGACACTCATAACCCAGTCTACAGGTCACATTATCTCAAGTCCACGCATCCATTCCGAGATCTCTTCACGAAAAATCCACACGAAAAGCGCTTTACTACGTCCTCCGTGATTTGATATTCGCTATATGTGCATACCAAGCCGCAACCCGGATTGACTCATTCTCTCACTCTCTTGTGGAGAGACGTAGATGCAATCTTGCCCTGTCCACAGTTATTCGCTGCATTATGTGGACTAATTACTGGTGGTGGCAAGGCATTATTTTTACTGGATGCTGGATCCTTGGTGCGCCCTCTGATCCTCATTCGAGCGAATAAGCGTCTGTCTTACATTTTCTGTACAGGCCATGAAGCCGGTCATGGCACACTCTCACCTTATAACTGGATTAACCATGTGGTCGGATTTTGTTTACATACCGTAAGATTTGTCTTGCCCATGGGTGTCTGTTGAACTCAAATGTCAACAAAGTGTCTGTTAGTGCCGTATTACTCCTGGCGGTCCAGCCATCATGCTCACCACGTCCGTATCTGATTTTCACCGTCAAATTCTTCTGCTGATATATCAGCGTCCACAGAAGGCAACGAGTTCGGTTGAGCGAGACGAGAACTACGTGCCTCGCACGCGTGCCAGCTTCGGGCTTCCCGCTGCAGCGAAAGCCTACATCACGGATTACCATGATATATTCGACGAAACACCGATTTACACTTTTTGCCGAATGTTTATCATGCAATTCTGTGGATGGTATTACTACCTCTTGACTGACGCACTTGGCTCTCCGAGACATCCTCCGGGCACAAATGTACGTCTGTTACATCGTGATATACCATTGGTGGCTTAGGATACGGGGAACAGCATTTTTATCCGTCGTCCGCCCTATTCAAGTCTCGTGAGCGGAACGGAATACTCGCATCCAATGTTGGTTTATTGGCAATGGCCATAATTGTCTATTACTATACGTATTGTAGTGGCCTGTCCACTTTTATTAAAGTTTATTTCATTCCTTTTCTGGTGCGGATCCATTTCTCCTCCTTGACGTTAATGATTGATGGTTTGTTTTTCGTAGCTGGCCAATCACTGGATTGTAATGATCACATTTCTCCACCATTCAGATCCTACGATACCGCATTACCGTAATGCTCAATGGTCTTTCCTGCGAGGAGCCATCGCCACCGTGGATAGGCCGTTCTTGGGCTGGATAGGGCGTTTTTTCTTTCACAACGTAGGTGGCGAAGGGTTTCCTTTCTTCTTTTATTAACGTGTTGGCTCGGAACCAGATATCTCATGATCATGTTGCACACCATCTTTTCTCCTCAATTCCATTCTGTGATTATTCGCATGTTAATTTTTTCTTTCTTTCGTTGCTAATCATAACGATAGATAATCAACCACAAGTGACACAGCACCTCAAAGACCTTCTTCAGGACGATTATAACTATGATTCCACCGTCCGTCTTCACTTTACTTTTTTTGACTGGCCCATTAAAATTCAACCCAGAACACATTCCGCGCTCTCTATCGCTCATTCACTGAATGTTGCTTTATTGAAGATGACGGGGATATTGTCTTCTACAAGAACAAGAGTGGTCGTGCTGCGCGTCAGGTTGATCCATCTATTTTGCCGCTATCTGACGAGAATTAAGTTGTCAGCCTATCGGTAATTCCAATTTACTATTACTTCAACACAGGATATATAGATGACCATGTCTTGAATAACTCACACACTTAGAAAGCATGTCTAATAAATCTTCTACACACTCAGAGTGTACATGAACCACGAAAACCCACCCAAATGTGTAACGTGTAACTTCAAGTTATCTTCGTATGTGATCAACAAAGAGGTGCTCTACGTTTTCAACTTGAAGCCCGAGAACTCTGTGGTAAAGCAGTAGCGATTCGTCCCCTCCCCTCTTTAGCCGCGTTGAAAATCCATTCCCGATGCCTCCGCCAAGACCCGGCCTCCATTTGTACCAAAGCCTTCAAACGCTGCATTTCAAAAGGCAAGCTAGTATCCGTTTGGAGCGCCCCAACGACGTACGAGCTATTCGCGAGTTACACTTGAAACTCATCAGAATTGGCACATCGACTCACATTACGGTACTCTCCCTCAACGGCTCCTCTTTGCTCCTCAATTGCGCGCATATCGTCTGCAGAGGCAAGTTATCTCTATGCCACAACCTATACGCCCGCATGTACTGGGGCCGAACAAAAGTTGCAGGTAGTTTCCGCAATGCATCCGTAGCAGCTGAGGTTGTGCTAAAGGACGTCGAAGAATTGCAGCTAGTGGCCACCGAAGAGCTTTCCGTGGCGGGTATAGTTGCTGAAAAGGGTGTAACATCACTCGTATATCTGGCAGGCGTAAGAATCTGCCCATTAGTAGCTGCCATATCCATGATCTTCCTGTATACCATTAATGCACAATGTGCATCATTGGCTGCGTCTGTCAAAATTAGTACACATCAATAATCCGGCGACCTTGTCAGAAGGCAATGGAACCTGGAATGCACATTCAATCATACGAGGCCCTAAGACCGCCTCCCAGTTGCTCGTTCTCTCCTTCCCCTTTATTAATGTCTTCCCGCAATATCTTTCCACCACCTGGGGAGGCGCACACATACAATACAGCTCAGTGATCAGCGTCCACAGCCAAAGAAAGAGGATGGAAGACGAGGGTTAAATTACCTTGGCCAAACTAACAATTGGCCGCTTCGACCCAAAGGCTTGCACAAAATCCGGGTCAACTTGGCGTGCGAGAGACCCAAGTTCGACGAGATTACGGGCAAGGATGCCATAGTCCCTGAAAAGCTTTTGGCCATCGTCTGATGAGCCCGATAGGCATTAGTAACTAGCACGTAACAGGAGCTTTCCACTGGAGGTGACAGTGACTGAGCGGGAAAAAAAGGTGGTACAAAACGAAATGCGAGGGAAGGAGGAAACTAACTGTGAATGTTAGCTCCCATCTTGACCACATTTTTCGATTCTATGATTTCCTACAAAGTCGGTCCATTATACAGGTAGGTTCACAGAACAAAGACAGAAGTGAAAGTACATACCTTCAGTTTCAGCGGGAATCCTTACGACACCATCGGTAAGAAACCGGGAAATGACAATACAAAGCAGACTTACGATTCATAGAGCTAATGTGAATCAACAGCACAAGATGCTTGTCGCATACTTGTACGAGCGCTGTCGGCCGTTCGGGCACCTTGGCTCGAAATAAAACGCGCCATTCCATGTCGAAGCCTAAGGGACTGAATGATATGTCACAAAGATGAATCAGCTGAAAAATTAATTTCATGGAGGGAGGAGGGAGTCGAAGTGAAAAACGCGACATGGATTGGTGTGGACCGAGGAGATGGAAAAAAAAGACGAGATTCGAACTAGAGCATCTCACCCTCTCAATGCTTGAACAAGATCATTTGCTTCTTCTTCATGCTGAGTATAAACAATTGCGGGTTCCGGTGAAAAATCCTTGCAAGAATAGTTAGGAAGCGGCTGGAAATCCTTGTCGCTGTCCACAGTCCATGCGTTCAAGTTCGCTGCATCTACGTTCTCCTTAGTCTCCGATGAGATGGGCTTGCGTGTATCGGAAAAAAATCTGGCATGCCAATATAGGTTAGCCTGTAGCAGAATAAACAAATGGGTTTGGGAGAGACAAACCGCTTGGGAGTCCCTAGATTTCTAAGAAGGATAGGTTTTTTTCCGTGAGCCTTTGGGTTAGCCGCAGTACCTATAGCTAGTCGAAAAGGCCCCATAATATCAACAGAATCGACCTCTTCCGAATCTATGTGCTCCTTTCGATTATCCAACGCTGCGAGTACCTTGAAAGTGGTAGTGAGGGGTTGAGTTCGGGGAGCATTGGCGCGCGGTGGGGAACTGCCAGTACGTGTTTGAGGCCGGTATCTGGTGACCACTGACATGTTGTCTTTTCAAGTTACCGCTGGTAGAACAACGCGTCGAGGATGAACGTCACGTGAGGGCTCCGTACGACCCAGGAAGCAATATCTTAAAACCCCTTGTACATACGTGGCACATGGGTATGTAATAAAGAACAGCCTATGACAACGAAAGTGAACTATGCAAATGTGCTCAAGGGTATATATAATGTCTTGCTGGGGGACAGCGTATTGACGAGGATGGGCTGAATAGATGTTGAGAGGGTGAAGGTATAAACCGTCGTAAGAACCTGAGATTTGCCGAACACGCCCTATGGTCCATGTCGACTGTCGGACTTTCTACCGGACAACTTCTTCCAGACACTTCGTACAGTCCAAGTGATCCGCAGTCGTTGAGAGCCACAGGCCGAACTCTTCGGCACTTTCTGCCCTGCCTTCGTTGACTCGCAGTCCCGATTAACCTTGCCAATCAAAGCGTCGCTCGCACTGTGAGCGTTCCGTATCCCATGGCCATATGGTGGATCCCCTCCATTCGGAGAACTGGAATTCGCCCCAGGGTTTGGCTTTGGTTTGGTCCTGATGTTCAGGCCTTTCAAGTTCCAGCCTCTACTGAGATCTCCCAACGACTTCTGTCGTGTCGGCGTGGGGCGAAGAATATGGTTTCGTTCTGTCCGTGGGAGAGTATTTTTATCCAAAACGACGCCGAATTCGTTTATGCTGGCCAAACTGTGCGCAGCACTGGGTGGTGTAGTAACACCATCACTTCCCAGGGATGATGTTTCGCTTTTCGTCCGAGTCAGCGTCAAACTGGGCAAACTATGACTGAGAGATGATGCTTCGAGCCTTATAAGCGAGCTCAAACCGAGGAAGCTGGAGAGGCGGCTGGGGGTGTGGCTGTCATGCGTTGTGGTGCTGTGACCCGAACCAACAGAATTCAAACTACTCCCCGAGTTCGCGCGAGACAGACGTTTGTGTTCGCGGGCGGATAGAGGGAGAACGACGTTCGATGATGCGAGACCGAGCCGGGAGAACCGGGGTGTGGTGTCGTACTGGTTTGTGGTGAGCCAATTCTCGGCGGGGTCCCGCGACAGCGGTCGGGTATGGGGGGAAGTGAGTGGGCGTGGGAAGGGTACATCGGACGGTTGTATCGGGCTTACTGGTAGGACTGATAGATCGAATCTTTGAGAAGTAGGTCGGCGACCGGCAGAGGTAACGACCCGACGAGACGAGCGCGAAATAAAAGACGAGGAGACCGTAGCAGGTGCTGATGTTGGTATCCGTGGAACTGGGGGTATGGGCTCGTCGTAATGGCCGTGCGAATCATGTGAGCCACCTGATGAGCCACTCAGCCGCTTTACCAGTTGAAGGGTGGGGAGCTCTGGAGAAGAGAGTATCCTAGAGGGTTTGTATCTCTGCTTTGCCTCGTCTTCCTCGCGTGCACCAACTAATCCTTCGCTGGACAGCGCAGGGCCTGCAAGCGGAGACGAGCGTAACGGGCGCCGTGCGGTTGGGTTCACGCTATGACGTCGTGTGGTTACTGCGTGCGGTGATAGAGTTGAAGGGAGATGGGGAGGGGCATCTGCGGTAGATGCATGGGAGGTAGAACAGATAATTTGACTCGTAGGACGCCTTTTGGTCACGGTGGGCTCTGGGCAGTCGCTCATAGAAAATTCCGGAGCCTGCTGCGGGCCATGAGATATATGCACTGTGCATTGCCTTATAGCCATGACAAACGAGACCTACAATATGATGGATATGATGGGCGGCTACCCTAACGCTATTTGGAACAGCGTTTTGGGACAAGGCCATGATTTTCGGTGGGTTGATCACAAAAAGCAGAAAACACGGTAAAGACAGAAGAACGCAATGACTGCAGCGAAGCCTCCATATATGCGGAAATACAAGGTCGGGGTGGATTTGTGATAGCGAAGGCGGCCCGAACGACTCTGATCTGGTTTCTGAGTTTCCATGACGGTCGGCGCTTAGTGCTACACCCAAATCCACTGGCAAGGAACAACGACCCTATGAGTCCTGTGAGCAGCGATGGTTTCCAGACATCGAGAAATGCAAAGTTTGCGGCGGTAAGCGTTCATTGAAAGTAGAACAATATTAATTATCAGTGCTGCCTTCAAGGTTTTGACTGTTTATCTAACGGCACGCTAGCCTTTGGTGTAAAAAGTACCGAATCAGACATCAGTCACGAGCTGCCAGGTAGAAACGGCATCGACGTCCGAGATGCATGATGCATCGGTGATGACTCGGAAGCGATGAGAACGGGAGGGAGCTCATGATGTAGGTCATCCGTCTACTCGTGCAGATAAGATCAGTCTAATCATTGTTTGAGCATGAGCATCAATGCCAGATTGTTGGTGACTTTCGCACATTGCGTATCTGTCCTTTTTTTGAGCGATTACATATCGCCAAGCTTATCAATGGGTGGATTTATGGCCTGGAGCGCAAAAGTAAAAATCAGCGTCATCGTCCTCAAGATAGATTGGACAGAAGTTTAATGAATCGGAGTACCGACCATCTACGAACATATTCCGAGTAGCGGATGGCAATGCCACTGTAATTCCATCCAGCTCTCGTGTAAGCTTAACTTGACACCCTAGCCGACTCGTGTCGGTGAGTCCAAATGCCATGTCTAGCATGTCGTTCTCGTCATCTTCAGGCTCAGGTAAAAGATCATAGTGGTCGGGGGTTAGGATGATATGGCATGTTGAGCAGGCTACGGAGCCTTCGCATGCACCTGCGCAAGGGAAGGGAAGTGATTGATCATAGACGAAGAGCGGCGCAACGTACCTTCCAGATCAATATCGTGCTCGTGCGCTATTGAAAGAATGTCATCACCCTCGTTCGCTTCCACTGTTTTGATCAAGGCCCCCTTTGAGTCCTTGAAATGTATTTTTATTCTGCATC
>QLPF01001863.1:0-18436 GCA_003314045.1 Hygrophorus pudorinus
TAGCAGTCTGCTGACCAATTGTCAACTCCGCCTGGATATACCAGTGTCCCCCTGATTTCCTGATGGGGTTCTGTGTATCTACATTACCGTTGTAAGTGATGTTGTAATGTGAAGGGTCTGTAGTAACTTACCTCCGTCTCACCTGGTAGCTGTCGCACTTTTGGGTTCTGAAACAACCAGTGTGAGGTGTTGAACCTTTGCTTGTAGCTTTGCAGGTGGGTGATTAGCTTACTACATCATCTTCAGCTACCATTGCATTCTCCTTGCACAATATTGCAAGAACTTTGGTGGTTGCTGCGTCTGCTTTCATCTGCTTTGAAAGTGCCTTGGCTGCCTTGTTGGCTGCAACTTCTGCTGATGTCCTTCTTTTTTTTAATTGGCCACAGTGTTGGCCGTGGAGCTTTAGGTCTCAGGCTTATCGGATTCAAGTTAGCATCAGCACTGGTTTTCTTCGGCGGCATACTATGTGAGTCCGAGTCTTTGTGGCTTGTTGTTGTTACTTTTTTAAAGTTCATCACATAGTGTCACACTGTACAGTCCAAGTTGTTTGCCAGTCACCCAAGTCATGAACATATATTTAGATTAGTATAAACTTCATTATCAATAATACACCCCCCCCTAACCATGCAGCCTCGGAGAGCCTTCCATCCAGCTGTGTTTGTGTGCCCCATTTTGGAATGTCAGAAGGCTTGTAAGACCACTTGGGGCCTCAAACAGCATATAAATGCAGCTCATCCAACCTTCCATGCCCATCAGTGTAGTGGCCCTGGGCTGTCCCTAGTCCAGCATCAATCTCAATCAGCTCCAGGTCCATCTATGTTGAGGCCAGAGTCTGAGCCTGGGTCTCCTTCGACTGAAGGATCAGAGCCCGAGTACGAGTCTCCTCCGGCTCATGGATCGGAGCCTGAGTATGAGTCTCCTCTTGGCCTAGGTGTTCACTATCATCCCATTCTTGATGGTACACCTTGTGATATCCATGGTAATGATCTTCCACCAGGTGCCCCACCACCACCATGGGAAGAACATGCACCCAATGATTACTCTCCTTTCAATAGCCGTGCCAAATTTGAATTTGCAGAGTTTATATTTGCCGAGGAGGAGATGTCAAATGCGAAGTTGGATAAACATATCCAGAATCTTGCTGCTCTTTACCCTGATTCTCCACCACCATTTGCAGACCATCAGGAGATGCATTCAACTATTGATGTGATTAAAGAGGGTGATATACCATGGAAGTCGTTCTCTGTTGAGTATGATGGTGTTCTCCCTGATGGTGACACTATTCCTCCATGGATGACAGCAACATATGATGTCTGGTATCATGATCCACTTCTTTCAATGGAGCAACAAATAGGGAATCCTGATTTTGTGGAAGACCTTGATTTTGCACCAAAACAGATCTTTGACAAGGATAACAAGCATCAGTACACAGATCTCCTGTCTGGAAACTGGGCTTTGGAGCAAGCAGTATGGATTTTGATTTATATTCAAGTTCATATGTATCTTATCTATGGTATGTAGGACAAAATTGCTGAAGATGAGGAAACCCATGAAGCCATGTTTGTGCCAGTGGTTCTAGGTAGTGATAAGGCCACTGTGTCTGTTGCAACAGGCCACAATGAGTACTATCCATTATATGCCTCAGTAGGAAATCTTTATAACAATGCAAGGCGTGCACATCGCAATGGTGTATCTGTTATCAGCTTCTTGGCTATACCAAAATGTCAGTCATTCATTTCTTGAACATTACTTGTCTTTTTGACAGGTAACTATAGGCTCACAAGAGTACAAGGATGATGAAGATTTCCACAAGTTTCGTCGTCAGATATTTCATTCATTACTTCATCATATTCTTTCTTCACTTCATCCTCATATGTTGGTACCCCGGGTGACTCAGTGCTCTGATGGACATTTTCGACGTGTTATCTATGGATTGGGTCCATATATTGCAGATTATCCTGAACAAGCATTACTTGCTTGTATTGTTCAAGGCTGGTGTCCACGGTATGTTGAAATTAGATATTGAAGCTAGCACTACTAATTCTGTATTAGTTGCACAGCTCCCTCTGATAATCTGGATGTTGGAGCAGGACGTCGTACACATCAACATACAGATATATTACTTGAGCAATGGAGTATGCAAGAACTTTGGGATAACTATGGGATTGTTGCAGATCTTGTTGTGTGTATATATTCACTCACTGTTTGCCAACATATTAATATCTTCCTAGCCATTTACTACAGGATTTCCACGTGCAAATATCCATGAACTATTGTTACCAGACCTTCTTCATCAAATCATTCAGGGAACCTTTAAAGCTCATCTGGTTGACTGGGTTGTAGACTATATCAAACTTGTTCATCCTCTTCAAAAGGCAGCTCAGATATTGGCTGATATTGATAGACGGTAAGTATTAATCATATAATATCTATTATATTATGCTAATTTTAGTATAGAATTGCTGCTGTATCTCCATTTCCAGGCTTATGTTGTTTCCCTGAGGGTCGTGAATTTAAACAATGGACAGGTGATGATTCCAAAGCTCTGATGAAGGTAAGTTATTTATTTAAGTTTCAGGACATCATTAAATCATGGGAGATAAGTTTTTCTTCTAGCTATTGTCAGACATGTCCCTAGTGAAATGGTCAAGGCTATAAGTGCATTCACAGAGTTTTGCTATCTTGTTAGATGCTCTGTAATTGGTGAAGACACATTGCAGTCCATCGATGCTGCACTGGTATTTTTCCATCACTACCAGACTATTTTTCAGACCACAGGTGTCCGCCCTAAGGCTTTTCACTTCCATGACAACATTCTCTTGTTCATTATTGCCATCTTATTCAAATGTTTGGTGCTCTGAATGGTCTTTGCTCATCAATTACTGAGTCCAAACACATCAAAGCTGTCAAGAAGCCTTGGAGATGTTCTAGTCGATATCAGGCTCTTGGATAAATGCTTCTTATTAACCAGCATATGGATAAGCCTGCCGCTACTCGAGTCAACTTCACTGCACGTGGAATGTTAGATGGCCATAATCTCGAACAAAGGGTAGCTGGACCTCTAGTATTTGATAGTGAAGATTTAGATATGGAGGATACTGATGATCAACCAACATATCTTGGAGAAGTGAAGCTAGCCAAAACATCTGGTCAGTACTTTATATATATCTTTGTTGCAGGATTCTTATAATCCAATGGCATGTGGGTATTCCAGAGACCCATCCATGCTTGGCATGCAGACAGGACATCCAGAGCTTAGAGATCTTACTTGACATTTTCTTTATTCTCAAGAGTATCCTGATTCCAATCAACAGGATATTGATCTGGATCAATGTCCTGATATTTCTCGTTGTGCTTTTACTATCTATCATTCTGCAGTTGCAATCTTCTATGCTCCAAGTGACCTGTCTGGCCTCTATGGAATGCACCAGGAGCAAATATGTGCTAATCCAAGATGGTGAAATGGACCTCCTCATAATGATTGTGTGTTTGTAGAGCAGGATGCTGATCAAGATGGCTTTGCAGGGTTACATGTGGCACATGTGTTGCTTTTCTTTTCTTTTACTTATTGCTCTATTTTTTATCCTTGTGCACTAGTGCATTGGTTTTCAGCAGTTGACAACCAACCATGTGAAGACACTCGTATGTGGATGGTTGAGCCAGATCTTTGTGATAATGGATCTCATTTCAAAGCTGTTATTCATTTAGACTGTATACTTCGTAGTGCTCATCTTATTGGTGTATCTGGTAAAGAGTTTCTTTCTCACACTATTTCATGTGATGATTCTTCAGATTCTTTCCTGGCTTTTTATGTAAATAAGTATGCTGACCATCATTCAAATGAAATTGCCTTTTGATTTTCTTTAAAATGATTGATTAAAATAATGGTAGCTAAAATATGTATGAAAATGGAAGGTGATATGTTGTCTCTCTTCTAACTTTCTGTGTTATTATTGTTAGAGCCTTGATGATGACTACAGCTGTCCCTAGTGATACTGATGTTCAGTTCAGGGTTCGGTGTAGGGTTTCCCCACAACCTGACCATAGAAACTACACACAATGATGATTCCATGTATTTTCAGTACCATGCATAGAGTCCGGACTGCACATTCTGATTCACTAGTACTACTAATTCAAGTTTGAGCTACTGTGTGCACTACATTGATTATCGCTCTCCTATCAATACTAGTGATACCAAAGTTTAGTTCAGGTGTGGTTTGGGCCCTTTTGGCTGAACCCCAAACCAAACCTGAACCAATAATTTATCTTTGCCCGAACCACAAACTGAATGTGTCCAAACCGTTTGCATGGATTTGGTTCATGTGCAAACAGTGTTTGAGCACCATTACCTGCTCATTTTTACCAAAAAGAAGCTAGGCCCACATCAATTGATGTGGCGATGTGTTCCGTACAGTGATTTGAGGTAGGGTGGTGGTGATAGGGTGCCTCGCTCACATTTGTTTACCTCACAAAAACAGGGCCCACGTTGATTGATGTGGAGTTGCGAAAGCAGAGGTGTGTTTTTTAGCTAGGTTTGTAACTAAACAACAAGCACCCATGTCCCAAATGTCACCACTGGTGTCACCTCTTCAACTACCACATGAACACTACAACCCCCCGACAACATGTCAAACCACCACACTGTGATCCACCACAACACATCATCACTACACCTACCCACCCCCAAGTATCACCCAGCCAAACAAACGATGCAGCTGGTGGTGGTGTGCCCACCCCAGCTGTGCAAAGATGAGTAAAATAAGAAATAATTACCAACCTTCACTAATGGCTTCACCATCCCCCACCACCCTGTCATCTCGCTTGCAAATGTGAGACAACAGCTTTGTTACTTACCACAACCCGCTGTCTCGGCAGTTTCATCACCCACCACCACTTGCTCACCACCCAATGACAACACTTACACGTCCCACCTCCACAGTGGCTTTATCACCCACCACAACCTGCTGTCTCACTCGAGACAGCTTCATTGCCCACCACAAACCACCGTCTCGGAATACCTTATACGAAGACCATCTGGTACTACGACTAGGACCCCGAAAATTTTCGAGGCCAAGCCACGCAAAAAAGTTTTGAATTATGTCATCTATACCTAATACCACTACTAGGGCCACTTGGGCATCGGTGAAAGGACCTATGGGCCCTTCTGTACCGGCTGCAAAGGGTAGCTCAAGCACAGGGATCGAATTGGATAACTATAAAAGCAAGGATGAAGAATCCATTGCCTGGGCTAGGAAAGTGCTTACTCGGCACAAGATCCTGAAGACGGGTCATATGCGGAAATTTGACATCTTGTTTCTTAATGAAATACTAACTAAAATATGTGCTAGGGCAGAGGCTGCAAAAATGGAAACTGCAGTTGTTGAGTCGCTAAGGGCCATATGCACACTGTTAGTCGATGTAGAAGACATGACACTAGCTATGCTATCTAGAATGGACACGATGGAAACAATGGTCTATCAAACCGAAAGGATGGGTAAGTTGCTTACCCCTATGGAGTTTGCATTTGCAGATAGCAACAAGCAGGCAACCGAAGCAGGCAACCGAAGCAGAGGCCAAACTCGAAGAGTTTACAAACTCACTGCAATCAACTGTGCAGAGGGCTGAGCAAAGCATTACTAATGCAGAGGAAGGCAGTAAGTTCAGAGAGGCTCCAGATGGGGAACCCGAGGGGCGATTATTGTATGCGGACGCCATGAGGAAAACACTGGCAGGGCATGCTGACGCGGTAGCGAAGGTGGAAATGCAAAAACAACAGGTTGTCGTTTGGCAGGCAGCAGATAGTGAGGTGGACTTATTCCAGGGGCTCTCTGAAAAAGAAATCATGGCCAAGGCTCAGATGGCAATGGAGTTAATGGAGAAGGTGGGGGAGGCCGAAGCCGGTAGGGTGGAATTATTGCTTGCGAGAAGGTTTGCAAATGGGGGGGGAGTGCTAGTGACCCATACAGTGGAGGCAGCAGAATGGCTACACAGGGAGGGGATGATAGGGCATTTCGCCGAGTGCCTGGGGGGAGCAGCTATGGCGAGCGCAGACCTGTGCCTTGTAATTGCTGAGTATGTGCCTGTCTCGTTTATGCTGGAGTTGTTTACTGTGTTTAGCAAGGTCGAGGACGACAGCCACCTAGGCGAAGAGGCAATCAGAGAGGCGAGATATATCAAGAGAATAGAGAACAGGGCAGATAACCAGAGGGTTGCTCACATGATATTTGGTTGCGCAGATCCGGAGCAAGCCAACCTGGCAATCAAACAGGGACTTGTTGTTGAGAGTAAATTGGTGGCCATCTGGAGACATCCAGTAGACCCTAGGCATTGCCTTAAATTCCAATAGGTGGGGGTAACACTCCTCACAGCTGAGTGCAAGTCGATACACAAGATGTGCAGAACATGTGTGGGCATGCACTGGACCACCTCATGCAAGGTAGGTGCAAGAAGCGACTTCCAAGGGCCATGGGGCGATCGACTGAGAATGCCCAGTGTTCATAGAGAAGAGGCACATTATGCACACTCAGGTGGCGGACTACAAGTACCGTTTCTTCCCCACAAATGACCCATCAACATGGGAGATCAAGGAGGACGCTGCAGAACCGGGTCATTCAACCAGCCATGGGTTGGGAGACAGGAAATCCAACACGCAGGATAGGATTCTAGCACGAAGGGAGCCAGTGGATGCCTGGCGTCCTGATGCAGGGTGGGAAGGTAGGAAGCAGAGACAGCAGGAGATGGGCCAGGGTTGCATGCTGGCAGCAGGGGAAGGGAGCTTGGCCAGAGGGGGGGTCAGGGAAACAGCAAGTCAATTGAAGCAGACACAATTGGATGAGTTAGTGCCAAGGAAAGTGGGGGAGCAATGTAACGAGGCCTCGGATTGGGATAATCAGATGGAACAAGATTCACAGCGCATACCCTCCCTATCCCTTTATGCCTGAGCAACCTTACAACACTAATCAAGAAGAGAGGTACTTATGTTTTTGGCAACAGAATGTCAACAAATTGTCAGATGCACAGCTGGACTTGCTGCACCGGTTGCATCTGTCAGACTTCGACTTAGCAGTCATTCAAGAACCGCACATTAACTTCCTAGGCAATGCTCAGGTGACACACAAATGGATTACAGTATACCCAACTGGACATTGGGATAGACCTGAGAAGACAAGAGCCTTACTGATGGTCAACAAGCTAAGTATCTCTTCGAACACATGGACACAGATCAAAGTTGATCACCCTGATATAGTCGCCATTCAGGTGACCACAGCACAAGGTATGCTGCGGGTATATAACATTTACAATGACTGTCTACAGGATAGTGCTATGGAGGCACTGGGGGAACATGTGTGCAGGAGCTCGGTGCAATGCAGCCTCCTGAGACCAGTGAGGACAATCTGGATGGGGGACTTCAATAGGCATAGCCCTGTTTGAGACGAAGAGCAAAACCATCACCTGTTCACAAGGCGAAATCTAGAGGCCGCAGGGAGACTTTTGGAGCTGGTTGCACAGCATAATATGAGAATGGTGCTGCCACCAGGCATCCCTACACTGGAGGCATTGGCTATGAAAAACCGAACACGGGTGGATAATGTATTCTGTGATGTGCAGTCATGGGATAGAATCATATATTGTGTCACTAAAGAGGAATAGAGGCCAGTCAAGACAGACAATTTCCCCATTCTGATGTGTGTGTTGCTATCCCCGGACCGTGGCGTCTTCATACAGCATCCAGACTTTTGGCTTGTGGACTGGGCCAAGTTTAATGCAGAGCTCGTAGTCAGACTGCTGAACAACATACCTATGGGGGATATTGGCAGCAGCAGGGAGGCAGAGGAGTGGTTGGAGATATTTGATGCGACAGTGAGAGGGGCAATCAAAGACCTCGTGCCAATGTCAAAACCGAGCCCATATATGAAATGTTGGTGGTCCAAGGAGTTGTCTACCTTGAGAACAACAGTGAACAAATGCACAAAAAGAGCGAGGAGGGTGGCTGGGCTTCAGGGACATCCGGACTTGGACAAGTACGTGTCTGTTTGCAATAAGTTCGCCAAGGCAATTCGACGGTCTAAGGACGAGCACTGGGCGAAATGGCTGGCTGAGCCGAACACATCAACAGTGTGGGATGTGAATAGGCTGGTGGGGGCTGAACTATCTGATGGAGGAGCGGCAAGGGTGCTGGTGCTCACAGTAAGGGACAGGGTGATGAAGATGGTCATAGATGTGGCGAGGTCGAATGAGGAGAAGGCACATATGTTCTATAATCTATTCTTCCCACCTAAGCCACTGGTTTCTAGCATGCCGGGCGAGTTTGCATACCCTCCGCCAAAGTGGAAGTACAAACCAGTTTCAAATGCACAGATGCTGGATGTGGCCACAAGGATGAAGCCAGGCAAAGTGTCTTGACCTGGAACAATTCCCAATTGCATGATCCGCCAGTCAGCAGAAGTACTGGTCCCATTCATGGGGCCAATATTTAGAGCAACCAACAAGCAGTCGTGGTACCCAGTGGAAGTTTACACACTCATCAGTGATAAGGAAGCTGGGGAAGGTGGACTATACAGTACCGGGTGTGTGGTGTCCTGTTGTGTTATCTGACAGGCTAGCCAGATGGTTAAACAGGTGCAAGACCGAGACGGTGGCAGGGAGCTGCGAACATTTGGGCATCCTCCCTCCATCACATTTTGGGGGCTGGCAGGGCAGGTCGACTGTTGATTCAATCCATACCCTGGTGGATTCTGTGAAAAGTGCATGGCAAAAAGGCAAGTTGGTATCAGTGCTGTTCCTGGATGTCAAGGGGGCCTTTCCAAGTGTTGTGGTTGATAGGATGCTGCATGAGCTGAAGGCAGTGGGGATTCTGGCGGAACACACAGGATGGATGGCCAGAAGATTGGACGGGCGGCAGATAGTACTGACTTTTGATGATTTTTAGTCTCAAGCATTTCTCATTGACAGAAGCCTGGACCAAGGGGACCCAATTTCAGGCATCACCTACATGATTTACAATGGGGGCTTGCTGCGCTGCCTGAGGAAGGAGAACAGTGAGGCAGGGGCTTTATTCATCAACAATGCATACATCCTGGTAGTAGGGGATAGTCTGGAGGACACACACTGCCAGTAGGAGGATATAATGACACATGGGGGGGGTGTTTGAATGGGCAGCCGAACACAACTGTGAATTTGGGCTGGATAAGTTTCAGCTGATTGACTTCACTTGCAGGCACAAAGCTGACCCTTCAGTGCCAGGGAAGACTCACCTGATATTGAGGCCGGATCTAGTTTTGCAGGGTAATCGGATCGCCTCACAGGAGACAGCCCTCTTTCTGGGTGTGTTGATCGACTGCGAACTCAAGTGGAAGGAGCAGAGGGTGCATGCAGTGGCTAAGGGTCTGGGCTGCTTAGATCCAAAGGATCACTAAGGTATCACAAGGTGTTTCCGCCCCCCTTGTGCAAAGGCTGTACCTGGCTGTGGCGGTCTCTTGTATGTTGTATGCGGCTGATGTGTTTTTGGGATCAGGTAGCAATTGGGCTCGCCCAGGCCGAGCGGCAGTCATGGCAAAACTGGTTTCTATTCAGAGAAAGGCGGCAATCACTATCACAGGAGCCATGAGATCGACTGCTACAGACATTTTGGATGTGCATGGTAACTTACTGCCGATGTGTTTACTGATTGAAAAATTCTGTTGCAGGGCTGCCTTGTGGATGTCATTGTTCCCGGTCAGCCATCTGCTGAACAGACTTGTCAGGAGGGCGGCACGAAGACGGGTTAAGTGACACCCAGGCCCACTACATGATCTGATGCACAACTTTGGGATCATGCTGGACGAGATGGAAAAGGTGGACCCAGGACAGGAGATGAGGAATTGGGCACCAGGCTTTTGCACAACGATAGCTGGGTCAAGGGAAGGGGCAGTGAAGATGGACGAGGAGGATTCAGCGGCAATACAGGTATATACTGACGGGTCGGGCAAGGACGGTGATGATCCCTGCACTGGCTGAATGCTGGAACTAAACCAACAAACAGCACAAAAACAAAAGGACCGGGGCAAGGATGTGCAAAGGTCAGTATCAACAAGCCAAGGTGAAGAATATAAAAGATAATATGAAACAAGATGTGTGAAGACAAAACAAAATGACTAGAACTTATACAAAGTTCGACACAAAGGTTGTGAAGTTATGAATTAGACTGTGAAGCCTTTTGTAGTAATTTGTGAACACTAGATGATTATCGGCAATGTTGAGGTCGAGGTCGAGTATGAAAACGAATACAAGGACTTAGACATGAACTGAGGGGAGGAACTAACTTGTCATTGAAGCCGAAACTACAGTGTTTTTATATGTAGGGAGTAGAAAGACTTGAGCCACTGTTCGAATTAGGGAGATACAAAGACACAAAAGGAAGGAACAGGTCCGGACTATTGGAGAATGTCATAGAACAATGAGTAAACAATGAGACATAAGACTAAGTAATGAGAAACATGCTGATTTGAATGCAAACAGTTGAGTTCTTGGCTGCGAAGTGCAAGAATGGCTTTGCAAGGACTTGTGGGGCTTTGCAAGGACTTTGTGTACTTTGCGGAGATGGTGGGTTGTGTGTGACCATGAATGATAGAGAATACATTGTTTCCGGACCTGTGGAGCCTACAATCATCATCTCCTCCTTACTGAAATTCTGACTGTCCCAGTCAGCCACATGACAGTGTGACCATTGTGACCCCAAACAATAAACATGTCAAGTCAACTTGAACCACAGAAACAAACTTTTCTTTCTTTTTACCATCTTCTTCTTTCTCTAAATGTTTATCACCATGTCAAGTAGGATTGTAGCCACTGACTTCACTAAGCAAAAGGTTGCAGCCCTGATGAAATCACTGCCTGACAGTGTTGCAGAGGACGAGGATTATGAGGCGTGGAGTAAGGAGTTTTGTGGGTGTCTGGTATGTTGTGACTTGTTTCGCTTTGTACAGCTGCTGAGATGGTGTGATAGGGCGTATACATTTGTGTTGCGACTGCGGTAAAGGTTCCGGACAATGACAAGGTCATTTCTTGGGCCAACAAGGCTCAGTCTTTCTTTGCCAGGTTCGAATGATGGGAGTGGCTACTATGGGGTGGTCTACTCCTTCTGAAGGGCCTTGCACGCTGTGTTCAAGAGGAAGAGGACCAGGCAATACACAATGAGGAAGCTCTCCAAGTCCAACTTGCTGCTGAGGCCAAAGAACTCGAGGCAGTGAAACAGAATGAGGAGGCCTGGGAGATGGCCGAGAAACTGATGGTTGAATTTGCGACTGGGGTGATTGACAAGGTGATGTTCTTTCAATGGATTGCTGACACTGAGGCGGACGCAGACTTTAACTGCAACAACAATGTCAAAACTCCAGAAACAGTCTTGCCGACGAGCGAAGTTGAGTCAGAGAGGGTTCCGCACCCGGAACCTCCTATGAGATCATTTAAGAGGAAGGTCAACATGGGGGCCTAGCTGCAAGACATCAAGGGCAAGGTGAGCCATTGTTTCTGGCCTTTTTATGCAACCTTTTGACTTATTTGCTGCAGTGTGACCGTTGCAAAATGTACAAGGCTCCCGTACAGTGTGTTCTCCGACCGGGGAATGTGAAGTGTGACAAGTGTTTTGACGAGAAGGCTTGGTGTTACTGGGATGCCGTGTTGCAGTCTGGAATAAGACGAAAGATGGTCTGGCAGTTTGCAGAGAGTGGACGAAGCTAAACGGGTTTCTTGAGGTATGTGGTGTTTCTGTCCTGTGTCTTTCTTGGCTAAGTCGAACTAGTCCCGACATTTATCAGGGACACTCTGCCTTTGGTCACAACCTCATCCTGGCCTCAACCTAGGCCACTTTGCAATAGCGCAAGGAACTCTGGCAAGACCAAAGCGATCGAACTGAGCAATGATTCTGATGAAGGCGATTCTGCAGAGCTTGTGGTGATTTGCAATGAGATAAAGGTAGTTCAGGAAAGGATGAAAGCTTTGCAGGTGGTCCTGGATGGGTTGAATGCTTGTGCAAAGTCTTTAGTGAAGTAGATAGTTTGTTTGTGGTTTTCTGATGCTGGTAGTAAACCGTGAATGAAAAAAGGTGAGAAATGAAAGGGATATTGCAAAAGAGAGGATAAATGAATTTCTGAGCAAAATATAAGTTGTGAAATGTGCAAATCATAAATGTGGGAATCAAAAGAAAATAAAAGGAATATAAGGGAAATGCTCAGAATGCTTCATAGCCAGAAAACCCTGTGGGCCTTGTGCAATCATGACAAGTCATATTGTGACTTTCTGTAGAAAAGAAAAGAAGGGTAAGAAATGAACATATAGCTGAAAAGGGGAGCAAAAAGGGAATTTAGTCTTTGTTGTCTTCACTGTCTGTTTCGTTTCTATGAGGGGGATTGTCCTCCTCTTCTCCATCTACTTCTTCTTTTTCTTCGAGCTTGCAAAGTCGTGTGGTGTCAATGTCGATGAAATTTGTAGGAATATTGATCAATGGCCTGGCAAAGTATGAGACTATGCGAAATGCTGCTATGGGTCTGTGGAAAACTGTTCTGTCAAGCTCCAAAATGATATATGTGGCTCCATAGTTGTGCGAAATGACAACAAGGGGACCAAGGTAGCGGGGACACATTTTTCGATTAAGTGAATTTTCGATTTGTGTGTTTTGCATCAAAATTAAGTCTCCTTTCTTGAAGTCGAAGTCACAGATGGTATGTTTGTGGTCCTTTTCAAATCTGACAGCAGCAGTCAGTCGAGTTTTGAAAACCTTCGAATAGAGCTTGTTGATGTCCGAAGTTTGTTTCTGAAGTGTGATGGCTCATTGAGCTATGAGGTCTGTGCTTGAGAGGACTGAGTTTGGAGGGGGCTGAAGGTACATTGCTTCAGAGATGTCAAGGGAAATAAGGGGGTGTGAGCCTGTTACTGTGAAATAAGGTGAACAACCCATGTGTTTGCAAACTGTGATCCTTTCTGCCCAAAATACTGAGTATGTTCCTAGTGACCAATGTTTCTGATCTCCATCAACTGCTTTGAATAGTGATTGTCAAACATCGAAGTGTGATCACTCAACGAGTCCATTAGCACACAAGTTATAGCTGCTGATACGAATGTTGTTGACATGATATCGTTTTGCGAGGTACTGGAGTGCTTTTACAAATGCCAGCCCATTGTCACTGATGATTTCGCAACACGAACCCCATCTGCATAGGATATCTTCATAAATCCAATCTCCAAGGGCTTTTGCTGTCTCTGAGCGAAGCATGCAAAATTTGAGGTAGTACGTGAGCGAACAACATCCTTGAACCATGTATTGATAAGATCCGGAGGCTGGCATGTGCATTTTGTTGATGAAGATTTTGGTGCATAAAGGGGCTGGTGTCACAACAACAGGAGGAATGAGGATGTTGCGAGTCTGATATATTTGGCAAACATGACAGGTGCAAATGAACCACACAATATCTGCTGTTAGGTTTGGCCACCAGAAGCAAGTTGAAATTGTTGCTTTAGTTGTGAATGGCCTTATGTACTATGTCATTGTGTGTACTTCTCATAATCTCCATGCAACATTCCTGCAGAATGACCAGTTTGTGTGCGCCTTGCGGGTCCTTTCGCCAAAGTTTGTCGAGGTCAATGAAGAACTCTGTACAATATCTGCAAAATGTAGTATACTCTGCGTCCAACATATCATCTGGGCGAGCTAGATCTTGATGCCATTTGCAACCCTTGATGAGGCAAAGATCGTCCGAGATTGACTGAGGTGATCGCAGTACTTTGTTGTATGTTTTGCAGGTCTGCATCTCCTCCTTATTGAGATCTGAACCCATGGCGAAGATCAATATCGGGGAAGGGGCTGGTTTTTTGATAGGGTTTATCATGTGAATGAATCCGTGAAAGCAGTTGATCCAGTCTTCAAAGTCCTTTTCTGACATGTCAGGATTATCACCATGTTGTGCTGGCTGTCGCAAAAGTCCATCTGGTCTGTGATGTGAACCTGCAACATGTACCAGGGTGAAATGAAACGTGAGAATTGACACAATCCAGCGATTTATAGAGGTGCTGGGTGCGATATCTGGATTCACAAGCATTCCCTTGATATATCTTGCATCGACTTCAACAATGAGGTTTCAAACACCTATGAGATAAAGTTGTAGTAAGCTGAGAGCACGATATAGACCATACAGCTCAAGTTTTGGCTGGGAGAATCGCAACTCTCTGTCGTTGAGGGTGATTGATGCAAATCTATTGTAGTATCTCCTTTGCGGGTCTCCTTCGTCACACTGGCAGAGGTGAAATCCTATCATGATGTATGATGTGTCGACAGCAAGAATGATAAGGGAAAGGGATTCGTAGTTGATACTTCAAAGAGCTGGCAAAGTAATGAGCACTGTTTTGAGGTCTTCTTGTGAGGTGATCTGTTTCTCTCCAAATTCAAATGGCATGTCTTTTCGTGTGAGAACAATAAGTGGTGCCACACACTGTGCGAAGTTTCGAATGAAGATACAACAAACTCCAATGGTACCAAGAAATGTGCGAACATCAGAGAGGTTTTTGCAAGGGCCCATTTATTTACTGTGATGATGCGAGATTCGTCTGGGAGTCGACCTTTGTGTGTGCAGTGATGGCCTAGAACTATGATTTCCTCAATGCAAAGAACTGGCTTAGAACCGGAGAATGTTCCTCCGCAATATTTCATGTGCTGGACTACGTGATTTGAGTTTTGAAAGTGTTCCCATACGAAACAGCATATTCCTGGGTTCTCTGAAATAGTCTCATATGTGCCGTCCTTCTGTAGGTATCGTGAAGATGGGCCTTTAACAGGGATGTCATTGATGTATGGAATGGTGACATGGGAAATTTCAGGCTGTAAAATGAAGGTGACATCGTCGTGGAAGATAGGAACTGAGTTTGTCCATCCCATTGGCAGCATAACAAGTCAAAGCACTCCGTATGGGGTCTGAAAAGTAGTATAGTCTCGCAAGGACTCTGCAATGAGCCTTTTGTCGTAGCCGACATATAGGTCAAACATGGCACTGCATGCATGTCCTCCGAATTGTTCTGCGAGATGTTCTGGAATGGGGACGATGCCGGAATGCTGAATGGTGACAGTGTTAAGGGGCTTGAGACTATGTACTGGGCGAAGTGCTTTTCCATCTTTCTTTGCGACACAAAACCAACATGACCTGTAAGATGAGTTTGACCGTTTGTATACTCCAGCCTCAATCTTTCTTCATACTATTCCACAGACTTTGTTGTAGATGCCAGGAGGAATGGGAATGTTTTGCTGAACTCATGGCATATGAGGAACAATGGGGAACTCAATTGGTGGAAAGAAATCAGTGCAAAAGCGTCCTCTTTCGGTGTTGTTCCATGTGAAGCCAGTCTCGTGCTTGAGGATGAAGTTGTGCATGAAATCTTGTTCTGCTGGCCATAAGAAATCACTGGAATGAGAGCTATCTATTTGTCGCGACATTCAATAGTATAGTGTTTTGTGGGCTTGAAGGGTGGAGGATTGGAATTAAGCGTGGGCAGGTCAATGAGAGGGTTGCCTAAAATCTTGCGAGTAATGTGAAATTTGTCCGGAAGTTCTGCGAGGATAGGGTGTACTTTCTTGGCAATGGGCTTGTACTTCTTCTTTGTCGATATGAAAACACTGGATAATTTGTTGCAAATGTTTTTGGCTTTTCTGGTGATTTTCAGGTCTTGTTGTACTGAAGGGGAATCTGAAATAGAGGTACAAAAACTGGCAAGGCTCAGAAGGGAACAGGCAGAAAGATATATACGAGAAAGAACAGCAGAAGAGGGCGATGCTGGAATGGCATAAAGGCTTCTATGTTGAGAACTCTATTATTGGTGTTGTAATCAATGATCATCACGATGTCTCCATGACTTGCAATCACATCCTCAAGCTACAAAAATCTGATGTCTGTGGGCCACTGTGTAATCAACGCCAAGGTGGTCTGCATACAATCGTTGGAATGGTGATCGACTGATTCGAATTTGGGTTGCAGATAGTGATAGTTTAATCTTTGTTGGCAAAATTCTTTACTGGACTTTCTGTGACAGCTGTAGTAGTCAACTATACCCGCTAAAAGTGGACCAGCCAAGATTGACATAAACCGCTCTTTGCGTGTCGGCTGACATCAGCTGACATTTACTATACACGCATCAGCTGATATTTACCAGTGTGGCTACTTGTGTATGGGCCCATATGTACCATAGTGGCTACATGTGTGTCGGCCCATAACAAATATTATACATATCCTTGCTACATGCGTGTCGGCCCACATATACAATAGTAGCTACATACGTGTTGGCCCATATCAAAAACATTATACATATTTTCGCTGCCAGCATGTAGGCCAACATATATGCTACATGTGTGTCGGTCCACATAACAAATATTATACATATCCTTGCTACATGTGTGTCGGCCGATATATACCACAGTAGCTACATGCATGTTGGCCCACATATACAATAGTAGCTACATATGTGTTGGCCTATATCAAAAATATTATACATATTTTTGTCAGCCAACATACACCATAGTAGCTACATGCGTGTTGGCCCACATATACAATAGTAGCTACATACGTGTTGGCCCATATCAAAAATATACATATTTTAATATTACATCAAGAAAGTATCAAACAAGAATATCTGCTTAGCAGCATTAGCAATATGGCACAGCATGATGAGTAGCATACTTATGGAAGGTAATGTTATTGGGTTCACTGATGAGGTTATCATGGAAGTTGAGAGTATGATTTCCTATCTGCATGTGACTGCTTGTATCAGCCCCTCAGCCCCAGGTGTGATTCCAGAGTGTCCAAACAAACAGTCAATGTCAAATGTGGTGATATGCTATACTTGTGATCCCCCAGATCCCAATGCCCCCACATCTCAACATGTATGATTTCCCATCTGCATATGACTGCTTATATCAACCCCTTGGCCCCAGGTATGATTCCAGAGTGGCCAAACAAGCAGTCAATGTCAAATGTGGCCATACACCACAATATGATCCCCCAGCTCCCAATGCCCCCAGATTACCAGTGGAATACTAGAAGATAACATAATCAGTACCACTGATATTGATCACCTAGTAGAGTGACTACAAGTAAGGCATAGCTTAGCTGGCACTCACTGGCAGTACTATGTAGTAAAATATACATACATACTATAAACTAAAGCCCTCTTGCGAGTGAATGAAAGGGAAGTCAAGAGGAAATGAGCAGCTTACACATTGAAGGAGGAGTTGTCGCCCAGGGAAGCTCTAGAGCTCCGGGATCTGATTGGGACCTCAAAGCAAGGTGGTTTAGTGAGTTAATGAAGAGGTAAGTGAGACAAAATGATCAGTGTACGAATTGGAGGCAGGGGGGTTTAGCTGAAATTGATCACATGATTATACCAGTATACCCATGTGATCAATAGCAGTTCCCCCTGGCACCTGGCACCTGGCACCTGGTAGGGTGACTACAAATAAGCCATAGCTTAGCTGACACTCACTGGCAGTACTATGTAGTAAAATATATACAAAGTTGAGTAAAACCAAGTTAAACCAAGTTAAACTAACAATTGAGGTAAAGTCTGAGTCAAGTAGACCTAGTAAAGCCGAGTAAAACCAAGTAAAACTGAGTAAAACTGAGTAAAACCGAGTAATACCAAGTAATATCGACTAATACCAAGTGATATCAAGGGATACTGATTGATACTGAGTAAATACAAGTAAAGATGAATAAAGACGAATAATACTTATTAAAACCAAGTAAAACCAAGTAAAACTGAGTAATACCAAGTAAAATCAAGTAATACCAAGTAATATCAAGGGATAATGAGTAAAGCTGAATAAAGACGGATAATGCCTATTAAAACCGAGTAAAACCAAATAAATACGACTAGATGCAAAGAAATACCAATAAAGTCCACTAAAACCATTTAAAGCGACATGTAACCATACACTCTAAAGCTTCTCAAGCATGGTTTGGCAAAGTGTAGCTATATACATGTAGTATTGTCTACTTCGACCAAGATCATGTGAGTATACTGGTATACTCATGTGATCGTCGTCGAGTAGGCAAGAACCATATAACTAGTAAATTGTTAAATTTTCAAGCTTGTATTGGCAAAGTAGTATATACATGTACTTTGACTCAGAACCAGTATTGACTTTGTTTGAGTGCTGCTTATGCCGAGTTTAGGCAGGACACCAGATACCGGACCCATACATACAGTAGTGGTGTCTGGGGTCCTCCACCACTATCACCACCCACCCTGCTTACCCACTGCCCTGCTGCCTCGCTCCAAATGCAAGATAGCCAGTAAAGTAGTTTACATGTGTTGAGAGGGATATTGATCACATGCGTATACTGGTATACACACGCGATCAAGTGAGTGGCTGAGACGCAAATACAAATAAATAGTGAAAATTTATCAACAACATTTTCTT
>QLPF01001864.1:0-12852 GCA_003314045.1 Hygrophorus pudorinus
TACAATTGTTGTATAATAGTCAGCCATTAGTAAATGCATTTTGTTGTTCACATCAATTTCAGTCAACAGAAGTCTTGCAAAAGTACATGTATGATCATACAATAGTGGTGAGTGTTTTGTCATTCACATCAAATTTCAGTTGTACATAGTCATACAAAAGTCCCTGCATAGTCAGGGAATTTGCAATTTCAGTCACACAAGAGTTGTACAATAGGGACAGTCAAATATGTCGATTTGGCAGGGATTCAAATTTGGATTCAGTCCTGACTTGGAGGTCAATTCAAGCCGTGAGAAAATAAAAATAGTAGGGAAAATAATTCATGAATCGCACTTGAATCAGTCTTTAATCCATGTTTAAAACAATGTGGTCAAAGTACCCATGCCGATTTGCATGGATTCACAGCAACTAAAATAAAATACTAAGTCAAACACAGCATTAAAACAAATGTATATTATTTATAGTAACAATGTACATATGTCTCTAATGAATGTTAAGGACATACAGTGAGATCTATGTACACCCTGGGACATGCCCTTCAATTGTCTGACCGGCCATTTTGACATGTTTGTGCACATTCAAAAGTGTGTGGTGGCCCTGGCGGCTGAGATCTGAGACCACATACCTGGGCTGCCCCACCCTTCCCGCTGCCTTTCCACCCTGTGCATGCAGCCATTCACACCTGTGTTCGTGTCCCCAATCAAGGTGGTAAGTCGTGGAACAGCATTGGTGGAACAGGTAGTGGGATCATCATTGTGGACCGTGTTCACTGTTGTTTGGCTCAGTGGCACTTGTTAGCGACCTGAATTGGATTCAGGATCAAATTTGAATCGTCAAAGATGCTTCAACAATTCAGCAGACGATTTGTGAGAAGATTTGTGGTCTGAAATCGACCTCTGAATCGAAGCTGAATCCCCCACCAAATCGACATATTTGACTGCCCCTAATAGTCATGTGGTAGTAAGTGTCTTGTAATTCATATCATGCAAAGTTATACAAAACTCATACAAAAGTCATACAAAAGTCGAAAAAAGTCACAGAAAGTCAAACAAAGGTCATGTAAAAGTCACTTAAAAGTCGCTTAAAAGTATGGTGGGACCAATTTACTAGCTGTGCGAAATACAATTACATATACAGTTTATGTGTTCATAGTGCAAGAGAGCAGGGGGGGGGGAAGGGGATTTCCTATCAATCCTTTATATTGTACTCAACCCTTCAAGACCTCCTGTGTACCTTTCTTGGGTTTGTGCTACAGACAAATCAGTTCACTAGCACCTTCAAAAGTAAGAATATGTACATACCTGTTGCACGATGGCGTCAATATCTGCCTGTGAAGGAAGGTCGGACTTTGGTGCACTGAAGAGAGCTTGTAGTAACCCTACAGAGACCAATTAGTCAAAGTATCACAGAAAATTGAGTAGCGAACCATCTTTTGTTCGCTGTTTATTGGTGGGCACCACACCACAGGCATTGATACATTCCTTCAGCTCATCTTTGGTCAAAACCTACAGAAAATGGGTTTTAAAAATAAATTATCATCGAAATAACAAACATTACCTGCATTATCTCACAAAGAGACTTGTCGTCCACTTCAAGTTGATGGCTATTCGTGCCAGCGTTCACAGTAGAGTCCGGACTTGTAGGAGGCAGCCACAGAGGGATGAGACGCAATCAGAGGGCACCGCTAGCACCCAACTCTGACACGACAGCAGTCAGGTGAACAGGTGACACAGGTCTTGAAACACCTCAGGCCATCGTGGTGGTGAGTTGTGAGATAGTGGAGGGTGGGGATGGCATGGACCAATGTGCTCGTGGAGGACACAGAGGGTGCACAATTAGCAGCTGTGATGTGCTTAAATGAAGTCGAAGTGGATGAGATTTCTTTCCCTTTACCTTTGACCACTAGCTGTAATACAATGAGTTAGTGAGATAATAGGAAAGGATGTGTACATACACCTCTAGCATCCTTCCACAAGGTCCAAAGCTGCCCAATCATATTTTGCAAGTATGTGCCACTGAGGTATGAGACCGTTTCGACTCCACAGTGAAAGCAGAGATGCTATGCAATCTTACATGTTTTGATGGCTGCGGTGATGAGCTTACACACTGTGTCAGTACCACCGACACTTCTCCATGATGTTAGCACCGAGGTGCATATCATGCTTCCGCTGGTGAATTGCTGATGACCCCAGCATGCATTATCATTGTCCTTGTTGAGTTCCGGTGAGTTTGGATTAGCCTGTTCAATCCAGTCAAGAAATGCAACCATGTTGGCTGATGGCTGGCCTTGCTGGAAATCCATATTGGACTCCATAGACCTAAGGAGGTCTGTAGCAGAAGGTATACCAGGAAAATTGGAAGTTAGTAAAGCTGTTTACAGCAGTTAGTGTTCGGTGTTCATAAATTGTGTTGAGCTCACTGATGAGATTTCGAACTGGAAAAGAGTGAGTGAGTGAGTAAATAAATGAATAACAAAATGAACCTGAGGGTTCAACCCCAATAAAACTGGTATCAATGGGAGGGGGCATTGCCGATGCACATAATGCAGTCAATTTTGGATGCTGAAAGCATGCCAGCCGAGAATGACAAAGGGCAGCTTTTGCGTATCGGCTGATGTCAGCCAAGATATACTGAATTACGGATGGGCCAAGATATATTATCCTCACATATTGTGTGTCGGCTGATGTACCAATAATTTTTGTCATATACTGCTCAATGTGTGTCGGCTGAGACGCAAAATAATATATTATGTGGCGCTCAGTGTGTGTCGGCCGAGAAAAAAAAAAAATTATGCGATGGTTTGTGCGTGTCAGCCAAGAAGGAAAATATTATATTATCACCTCGACATCACATGATACATACCTAATTAGCTTGCCATTACCCCCCAGTATGGCAAGCTAATTAGCTTAGAATATTATTGTACCAGACACTGCCAGTAAATCCTAAAATAAATACCTTTTGAGACAAAGGCAATAAATACCCTAAGTAGGGGTACACATGATGATGATGTGGCCATGTGGCAACCGTCCATCAACACCGCCATCAAGGGCGCTCATTGCCCCGCTAGGCGTCGGCATTGTCACCCACGACAAGCTCGAAAATAGTGTTGTAAATACGAGAAAAAAAAATTTTTTTTTGGTGCGCTTTGCCACCACCTACATAACAATGTTCTGGTACCCTGCACAGCAGACAGCACCCACAATAATACACCCACCTGTCTGACACGGAGCTCCTCCTGCGACTCCCACTGTACCTCTCACTGCGCCTCCTACCATTCCTCCCACCACTCCTCCATATGCTCCTCCCAGGCCCTGCTTCAAGCCTCTGTCACAGCCGTTGTTGTTGCTGTAGGTGTAGTGATGTTGTTATTGTTATTGTTGTTGTTGTTGTTGTTGTTGTTGTTGTTGTTGTTGTTGTTGTTGTTGTTGTTGCTGTTGTTGTAGTCGTTGCTGCAGTGGTCGTTGTCATCGTGTGCAGTGTTGTTGTTGTGTTGTTGATGTCATGTGATCAGCAACAAACATATATTGCCAAGTACACTACCATTGACAATGACCAAGCTATGTGTACCTACGTAGCAAGTTCATAAGACTGGGGGGGGGGAGGTTCTGTCATCATTTTGAGAAAGAAAAATCAAAGAAATTGAACGGGCAGTTATTGTACCTGTGGAATGCAGTCCGAGATGCCACCTAAGCCAGGCCTACCCCTGCAGCTGTGTTTGTCAAGGCAGCCGGCAGGGCTGTTGAACCTGGGCTCTCTGTAGCTATGTTCGTCGAAGTGACTGGGGCTTTCTTCCTTGGGCCTTGCGGTTTGCCCTTATCTGAGCGAGCCTTTCTCACATTTTTCTCTGCGATAACTTGCTGACCATCGCTTGAGGTAATTGTGTTCACAAAATCAGTGAGGGGAGCTATTTTCTGTCGCTTTCCACTCCGGGGATCTGCAGAAATCTTCTTTGAACATCGCTTGGCAGGAGGAGCAGATGGTCTGCCGCTCCCCCCTGTAGATTCTCCATTGCTTTCCGCTGTAGGTTCTCCAATGTTCATGGGAGGAGCAGATGGTCTGCCGCTCTCCCCCGTAGATTCTCTGATGTTTGTAGCCTCTACCCCTGCCCTGTTTTGATCTTGTGCTCCTGCTCCTGCTCCGCCATCTGGTTCTGATTGCTCTATCTCATCCATCTGCTCCTCAAAGTCCTTGTCCAACCATTTCTTCCACTCGGCATCTGTTAGCATTCGAAAGACCGTAGTGCGAGATTTCCAGGAGTCATAGAGTAGTTGAACCTCCATGAGGGAACTGACGTTGCTGGGACAGCAAAATTTGGGCGGGGGCCAGCCTTCGATGACAACGCGATATGCATGTGTAATATGGCTATCGAAATTTTGGTAGTACATTTTCGCCTTGACATAACTTACAGCCCCTGCGTAATATGTTAGCGTACAATATGGTGCCCACAAAAAAAAGGCTTACTTAGTTCTTTGAGTATTAAGGCACTTGTTTCACTTTTCAGGGCAACAAGCTTTCCGCGGTAGTTGCTGACAACACCTGGGTACAACGAAAGGATATTAGTTAATTCACATAGCTCATTCACAAGGGCACTTACCTTCGATACCAGACAAACAGTATGCTTCTATAATCGTGTTGCGATGTCCGACAGAGGTTGTTGCAGGGAGAGGGGAAAAAACTCAGAAACATGATCGCTAGATGTAAAGACATATGGGCGTAGATATTGATCGGTATCCAGCCGGATTGCAATCAACACCATTTCAGTACCAGTCCGGGCATGGAGTGACTTGAGCTAAAGTATTGCAATTCAATATGAAATGAGGGAAAGGACATAATATTAGTTACTTACATCCTTCTGCAACGTGTTGAGCATTGCATGGGTATCTTGAAATGCATTCAGGGGAACATTGTGTTGTGCAGTTGCCTTATTTTTGCAGTGACCTTCCAAATCCTCCATAGCATTTGCTGACATGGCTACCTTCTCTTCCTTCAACAGTTCATTCCAAGCTGTCGAGATTTCGGAGACGTAGGCAGAAGCTTTGAGGTGTGGTTCACCGGCAGGGAGCTCTGTCATGGATGATGTAAGTATGGCTAGAGCAAAATTTCTAAAACCTTACCGTTATTCATGCGCCTGACTTCACAGCGCAAGTACGCGTTCCAAATATTTGCGGACTGTTTTTTTTGTGGGATACATGCTCGTTGCAACAACGACCAGTAGCATTGCTGTGGTGTTTGCCTCCCAATTTTTTCACTTAACTTTGTGGCCTCCTCCATAATGGCTTCCTCGGCCTCTATGTAAGCATCTTCCTAACACGCTTTCTTCACCCATTGTTGTACAGTGATGCAAGCTTTCTCCATAGGTGTTTTTGGTATTGCAACACATTTGGCTCGCCTGTGCCATAGCTGTCATATGTATCCAGCCTTTCGGCGGCTGCTGGGCATTCGCTCAGGACCTTCCTCCTGTGCAACCATGGTCAATGTGGTAGGAAGAAGTCACAGGTAAACAATACTATTGAGCACGTGATGATAGCAAAATTTTCTAGTAGAGTGACAACAGCTACTACTCGATGTCAGCTTGAATAAGGTCCCAAAGGTATGCAGCTTCTGTCCAAGCCATCACCCTGGGATGAAGGTATCCAATAAACTTGTGAAGGCTATTGCTAGTAGTGTTGGCATGGTCAATGTGATGGATGGATCCAACAGTATACCCATGAGCTTTGAGATACTTGATTGCACTGGCACTGAGTGAAGTGAGGGTATCCTCGTCCTCTGACTGAACAGCCAGCCGTCTAGCAAGAGAAGACATGATTCCAGCGAGGGATTGAACATGCTGATAGATGGGCTTTGGCCCAGGAGAAATCGACGTGATTGGAGCTGTGGAAAGGCCACCTGAAGTACTTGCCAACGGAGTACCCGAACGGCTACGTTTCATGGGCGAAGGCAGCGGAACAACTACTTGTTGTGTCTGATTCAATCAGATGTGTGGAAACCTACAAAAAAGCTCACATGAAGGGGTTAAATGAAGTGCGCTGCGCCGGCCCCCAGGACTGACTGGCTGATCTTCATAGTCAACAGTAAATATGTCGCCATGCTTCGAAGGCAAAGCTGGCTGAATATCTTATTGATACCTACATCAGTCAGATGGTAAGAAACCCTGTAAATTTACACACATGAAGTTAAACGAGCTGGACTGTAACAGCCCCCACTGTTACCAGGAACGACGGCCTGATCTTGATAATCAGCCAAAAATGACTCTGCGGTCAGATGCAAGCCATCGGTCAACATGTATGTCAAGGTGTCGAGGAATGTGTCCAGCTTCTTCAACTTGCGTGTGGTTTTAGAACTAAAAATTGATTTGATGTCGCAGCTACACCACTCAACAATTGCACGTCAAGCAATCAAAGCAACAACTCACTAGGTTAAATAAATGCCTGCAGGCATCCCAACCAGCACCGCATAGAACTTAGAAATGTTCCTAAGAACGGCACGACCCTCTTCCGACCGAAGGAGCACAGCCAAAGTTGTTTTGATATCGTGGGAGAGATCGAGCCGTTGAATGCATTGTTTGAATGCATGGACATCTTCTGCCTGCTGTTTGGTTTGACAGATGACAATGATTGGGAATGTGTACTTGTCATGGGCCGGTATGGTAGGTCTTACATGATGAGGGTAAGAATTGAATGATCAGATAATGGAATGCTATGTTGCCTTATCATACACGCCCGCTTGACTGCCACCTAAGACACAGTGGAAGCGACATTCAAGCATTGACAGATGTGTAGTAGAGACAGTAAGTTGAAGTTGAGAGTTGAAGTTGTTGAGTGTGGTGGCATCCGAGTCAAGCGTCAAAGTCACGCTCAAGTTCAAAACAGCAATACTAGTACACCACCGTAATATTACATTTGTTCAGACACTTGTACTCACTTACATACAGCATTGCGAGAGCACATGGGTAATCAGATAAAAGCTACATAGTCTATGACTTTATCAACCTTGCCAGCCAGTTCATCATCATCAGATATGTCAGATCCATCCTCGCCAGCCAGTTCATCATCATCATCCTTGTAATTCTGAGCCACGTTGTTGTCAGCTCTGATGGTGCATTCTACAGATGGGGCAGAGCCAGTGGCCGTCGTGCCCTTTCTTATTCCCGGCAGTGGGTTCCCTGTAAATCCTTTGAGGGCATAAATCTGTGTGATGTGGGAGAGAAGACAAAAGTTCACGCAACGACGCATTGTACAGTATTTGAGGACTGTGTAATAAATTTGCTGGCCACTAGCCTTAAGGTCATGGAGAACCTCAGTGAAGTGTCGCTCTTCATCGTTTATAGCTGTGTGAAGGCGGCGCACCTCCACATTACAGCGGGTGATCTCCAAACAGGCCTGTGCGACACGCTGGGCTTGCTTCATCACAGCCCGATTAACAGGCTGTGCCCACAGCTGTGTTCTGATCTGGTCGCAAGGGTCATGTAGGAAATTGATTTCCTCAATGAAGGTGCAGTGCAAGACCTTCGACCAGTCAACTGTAGCACGGGGAGGATTCAAGCTCGTTGCCACTGCATTATACACCTTCATGGCGTTCTGAATGGCTGTGCACCGCTTTTGCAATATGTGTTTGTGCCTTGTACGCTGGCAATAGTGTATAAGTACATCATAATATGCGGGTGATGATCAATACCTGTCTTTGAGAGATTGAGCTTGTGTAGCTCGAACAGACACTGCACGATCAACCACTGCAGCTCATCCAGGGCACAGTAAAATTGTCGCATCTGAATGTATTTGAGTGTGTCCAGGTACTCTCGATCTGCCAGCTGCCAGCGTCACGTAATTCCCATCTTTACTTCTATCTCGATCACCTCGTGTAAGATGCTGTCCTTTTTCTCCAACAGATGCTGCTGGTCAGTCTCAAGCTTCCAGGTCTGCGAAATGGTGACACCATAGTTGAACTCATAGTCAGCTGGGGTGCTATTCAAGAAAGAAGTTGCAACTTTCTCATATTGGAAGCTATATGGATTGTCTGTTAAAAAGCCACAGGTAGAATTATGCCACTGACTTTATATCCCGCAACTTCTGCAGATTTTCAACATATAAAACGGCATGCACATCATATTGCAGCTCCTGACCGAGTGTTGCGAAGTAAGCTTGCTGCTCCTCTTGCCAGCAGCGGAGGTCTTCTTCCCAAATTCTGAGTGATACCTGGGCCTCAGCGAGTGCTTGCACATAGTTGTTGGAGATCATATCACCGAGATTTTGATACTTCTCTTTGTCCCAGTTCCTGAAATGCAAGTCAATAAATACCCATCGGTTGTAGGCAGATGCATAGCGAGTAAGAGGCGCAGCATCATTCGAAGAGGCAAAAACTCTTTCTAGGGTCTCCAGATCTTCGAGGCCTACCCCCTCCACAAAGTTCGGGTGATTCTTGACTTGGCAGTGGTAGTTGTGTGCATAACCGTGAAATGCATTGACGCAAAATTGGTTGCCTAGTTCTTGAAAACGGGGACCCAGGGAACTCGACTGAACCGTTGAGACAAAAGAGCAGCCTATATCATAGCCATGAAGATTTTGACTGCCGAGAACCTCTACCGACTTGCTAACGATTGCTAATGGGTACTTCGATCTACCAAGCGGTCAGGGTGTGATAACGAACTGTGCATAGTAATGACTTACAGCTCACCGCTTTGAATCATATCAGCGAGCCAGAGTATCATCCCATGTCGACAGGCACTCGTGAAGATGCTGCTCTCTTTAAAAATCCCCCATGTACCCTTCTCTCCTGCGGCAGTCCATTTCTTGGCTACACAGCCGTCACCAACACCTTCCTGCTGATCACCATCGTGCAGAACATTGCTAGTGGATGTATGTGATTTATCAGTGTTGTTGTCATCTGTGTCGATAACTCTCGGCTCATGGACTTCCCCTGCATACTGATCAACGAATCCAGCTCATAAGAAGTAGTCACTATCTTCAAAAACACAAACATCGCTTGTTATATGGTCCCCAATCGTTGCAACTCACTTCAATGAGTTATTCCTGTCAAGCACCAGCATGCATCGGAATGTTAAAGGGGGTTCATCTTCGAGCTTGGCCAGACACTTGTCAGGAAGAAATAGCGTGATATATAATAGACTTACTTCATAGCTGCAAGGCAGGCATGCATTCAACGCCCTCTAGTTGGGTGTGTTACGCTTAAGGGCCTGTAAAACTTGTTTATCAATGGAGCGGTAGATGGCAAGGTAGACATTGAAGGCGCTTGATAATGCATTCTGATACCATCGCCCGTACAGAATCTGTGCCATTTCAATAGCCGTGAGTGATTGAAGACGGTTTGATGTACCATGTACAAATCACAAATAACCTTAGCAAAAGCCTCTACACTGAACGAGGGTTTGCACACATGGATTCGACAGTACAATTCGAGGGTTTTCAGAGAGACAGCCAGAGACGGACTTTCAGGACTTATACTCAGATAGCCATTGAGAACAATGGCTTCCACAATGGAGGTGCTGTCAGCGGTTCGAGAAATAATGGCTTGCTGGTCCATCATATAAATGTCGATTACTTCTATGCTGAAGTTCCATGATATTGTAGATGTGGTTGATGCGGTTGATATTGCTGATGGTGACTAGACTGGCGCAGCGGTGTCGATGGAATGCCCAGGCTGATACTAGAGATTGATGAATGCGGTTCCAGTTGGCTTGGAGAGATTTCTGTTGAAGTTTCCAGGTTTGTTTATCCTTGTACTTTCACTTGCTATCAGAAAGTTTTCGGTCACTTCTTGAAGTCCTGGTGTAGGACCACATACCATGTCTTAAGGACATCCCGGATGGCATGCTTGAAAGTCTGACCGTCCTCCATATCCTCTGGTATGTCAAACCACCCTCTGTCACCCTCTGTTCCCATATCAATGTCCATATCTCCCCTGTCAAGTTCAAGGGGGGGACCAGATGGGCCATGGAGTTCATTGAGAATATGTAGGGAGTCTGTTGACAATCCTATACAAAAGCTTGTAAGTGCGCTATTAAATGACTTGCATATGATACATACCTCGTAGGTTCTGTTCATATCGTTCTTGTTCTTGCTAACAGAGGTTAAAGGTAGCTAGTTGATTGAGGACTCAAGTCTTTGCCCTCACATGTGCCCTTGCACCTACCGTTGCAACCTGCACAGCCCTTGAGACACCCTTTCTGGATGTTACCGAAGGCATTGTAGACTGAGCGTTGAATGATCACGTGCTACGTAAACAAGCACATGATGACAACGACCACTGCAGCAATGACTACAATGACAACAACAACAACAACAACAACAACAACAACAACAACAACAACAACAACAACAACAACAACAACAACAACAACAACAACAACAACAACAACAACAACAACAACAACAACAACATCACTACACCTACAGCGACAACAATGGCTGTGACAGAGGCTTGAAGCAGGGCCTGGGAGGAGCATATGGAGGAGTGGTGGGAGGAATGGTAGGAGGCGCAGTGAGAGGTGCGGCGGGAGTCGCAGGAGGAGCTCCATGTCAGACAGGTAGGTGTATTATTGTGGGTGCTGTCTGCCGTGTAGGGTACCAGAACATTGTTATGTAGGTCTGTGTGTTAGTCCGTTGGAATGATGTAACTACATATGAGTAAACCGTCGGAACAATGAGTAAGCTGTTGGTATGACATATGAAGTAATGAGTAAGCATCGGATGATAGTAATCGTGTATGAGTAATCCGGATGCGTGTAGTGAAGGAATATAGAGAAAAGGTAAAGGTAAAGGTAAAGGAATTGACATATCATGACATCCAGCCCACTCCCACCCCGCCTCCTGTATTTATTCCGTCCCCTACCACAGTCCAACCTCCCGAGCCCACAATAAAACGCACATGCAAACCCTCTCAGCACATTGTTGACATCATTGAGGGGCATGCCGTAGCATCCGCCAAGCCCGCTGACCCAATCTTACCCATCGGGACCCAAATCCTGTCTATTCCCAAGGAACCTTCGGAGTTCGAGGCCATAGGAGAATCCAACTGGATTATGGTTCTTGAAGATGCCAACTTCCTGGAGGAATATGTGTTAGTAGCTGAGGTTAGTGAGAAGGAAGTGCTGGAGCTGCAAAGCCTTGCAGAGGCAAGGCAGTGCCCAGATTGGATGTTGTGGGAGAAGGGAATTCAGGAAGAGCTGGAGACATTGAGGTTAGCAGGTACTTGGGAGCTGGTGGATCATCTGGGAGGAGATAAAAATGTTAAATAGGTCTTCTGTGCTAAGAAGGACGCTGCTGGCAATATTGTTAGGCACAAGGCATGTCTTGTCGCACAGGGTTTTTCACAGGTCCCAGGCATCAATTGTTTCGACACCTATGCACCTGTTGCCCGCCTGGCATCTATATGCACCATCCTATCCATGGCTGCTGTCCTGGACATGGAGCTGCATCAGATAGACATTAAGGGCACCTATCTCAACAGAGAACTCACCCCGAATGAAGTGATCTACATGCATCAGCCGCCTGGATACCCTGCACCTAATTTGTCTGGCAAAGTCTGCCAGCTTCGCAAAACCCTGTATGGATTGAAGCAAAGCGGCCGGAGATGGTACCAAAAGCTCGTGCAAATCCTTGTTGGAAAGCTTGGCTTCAAACAGTGTGAGGTGGATCGGGCAGTATTCTATAAGAACAACAGTACAAAACTTACCATCATCGCCGTCCACATTGACAACTGCACCATTGCCTCCACTACAATTTCCTTGATCGAGCAGACCAAGACCGAGATCCATAAGCATGTCGAGATCAGTGATCTCGGCGAGCTACACTGGCTGTTAGGTATTGAAATTGTTTGCAATCACAAATCACACACCATCCATCTATCCCAGAAATCTTACATTGACACCATTGTCTGCTGTTTCAACCTCGAAGACGCTCGCACAGTATCTACCCCTATGGAAACAAACATTCAATATTCGTCCATGCAGAGCCCTAAGACCCCACACAAAGTCGCTGCCATGCAAAATGTACCTTATCATGAAGGTATTGGCTCACTTATGTGGTGTCATGACATGACTTTTACCTCTATCTAGTTTCCTTTTTCGGACATTCTTTCGTCCTATTTCGGACATTCACACGGCCTATAAACAATTGCCGCATGGACATTCTTTAATTATATCTTCTTTGATCACTAGACACAACAACAGTGTTCTGCTCCGGACTTGGCCTGCCACATGGTTGCTCCACTGATCTATTTCCATCCACCACCGATCAGATTTCGTCCTAATCTCCATTTGGATTAATGAGCACAAGACACACCATTCCTAAACGCACTTCCGGATTCTGGACCCACAAACGATCAATCAGACTTCTATCAATTGATTACCAGATAAACTCGACAGCCGCCAAGCATTGTTTCGGTCCATAGCCTTGCCCATAGCCTTTTGATCGTAAGGCTATCCCGCTATCTTGGTTTGTAAACATGTGCTGACCTCATGCCCGATGATCACCCTTTTATAGTATATCTCTTTCTTCACATATCCTTTCTTTCTTGTGCTGTGCACATTATCACCTGACCATTGCCTGCAAGCATAGTGCGTCTGATTCATGTCCAAATGTAGTAGTACACAGCCACTGTACCATTTAGTGTATATATTGCAATAAACGAGTAACAGACTCTCCAGTCTGTTATCTCAGGATTACTATTAGGGCAATGCTAATAGTGTCACTACAAATAGTAAGAGTGGTGAAGTTTGTTGTAAGAGTTGGTTCATAAGAACCGAGGATGAGATATAAGGTGAGAGGCAAGAGTGGTAGTGAGTTCTGAAATCTGAAGGGTATGCGCTTTTAGTGTATTGCAGGGGTACAGGAATACCC
>QLPF01001875.1:0-14597 GCA_003314045.1 Hygrophorus pudorinus
CATATCAATAAGCTCAGATGACAACAGCCGTCCCTTATCGCCCAAGAAAAGTCCAATTAAACTGTCTGGGGGTCGAACACCTTCCTGAAAGTGGTTTGTTGATACTTTCTGATTGATTGATTTAATTTGTGAATCCTGATTGTTTTGCATAGAATTGCTGCCGCCGATTCTGACTCTATGTACGTCTGTTTTTCTGTGCTGTGTGTTTACTTTCAACTGACTGTAACTCAGAGCGGTTGATAAAGGGAAAGGGAAGACTCCCATCAAGCCTCTCTTCGAGACAAATGAATCGGATGCAGAATTGTACGGTCAAATTTATCTCTTTGCCCATGCTTTGATTTTGTTTATCTTCTTGTTTTCTATCTTAGATCCGCACATGAATCTATGCAACGATGCAAGGCTCTCTTGGCAGATTCGCCTACAAATCCCTTCATTGCTGATGAGACCGGAGACATTGATGAACTTGAGGATTCAGACACAGCATGCATTGGTTTGTTGTTACCCTTGTTAATTTCTCTTTAATTCAACCTGAGACAGTGAGGGCCTCGATGGGAACGCTCAAGATGGTGATCCTGTCATGTGCGAAGACCTCCAGGATCCCCTCCTGAAACCTTACTACGTTAACCTGCCGGTATTGAGGTGAGTTCAATTCCTCATTGATTGGATCTCATTGTAACTTTTGTGATGTGTTGTTGTGTGTAGCTATTGCGAGCTTGCACTGTTTTCTTCTGGAGTCGCAGGGGGGGATAGCACATTGTTAATGTATTCTCCGGTCCTGAGAAAGTTAATGCTGAAGGATGAAAAAATGTGAGTGCTCTTTATTTTTTTAAAAATTGTTTGGGTCCTAATCTGGAAGCAGACATTTTCATTGTGGCATCAATTTTGTGTCACATGAGTGTTATGTCAACCCTGCTCGGATTGCCCCCGAGAAGCTAAGCAAGGTCAATGGGTGTATAATGATGCTGAGTTACATCAGATGGCCATTTTCGTCACCACTGGTGCAGTCATGAACTGCAATTTGGTCATGCCCGGATCTGGAGGGAGTAGCATGTTGTCTTATCGCATCAGAAATATCTCTCTGTATCTGCTCTCTCAAGAGCATGAGAGGGCAGTATCTTGCATAGGAACCGTCTTGGATCAGAAGATACTATATGGCCCGATTGCAGGAGGGGCTTTGGCTTTTTCAACCCGTAAAGAGGGACTAAATTTTGGTAACTCCATTTGTTTCTTCCCAACGTATTCTGATATGTGTTATGTCAGGGAATGGTCCCCCCACACCTAAAGCAAAGGGCCTATTCAACAAAGTACAGACACAATCTCGGTCCAGTGGTATTTATCTGGTGTGCCTTGGCTTCGAAGACACCAGTATGTTACTTCCACTTCCTCGATTGCCACATCATTTATTTTCATTGCAGTTCCCATCTATGATGGGTGTAAAGGTCAAGCACGCGGCATGGGTTTCGAATTCAAGGAATCTGATTTCAGTAACATCATGTCTTTACCTCTGTATCAGAAAGGTGAAGTTGACATTCCCCCCTACACCATCGTTTCGGTTGGCTATTCTCTGAGTGCATATGCCTATTCTGGTCCCACTGCCACTTCTGGGTCCCTTGCTATATCTCCAAACATTTTATTTGTTATTGTACTAGGAACAACCAACCTGTAGAAATCATATGGTAATATCACTGTTTTGATGGTTGACGTGCTTCTTTATACATATCAATGTAATTCCCTTGTGCCGCTACTTTTATGCGTGTAAAAACTTCCTTGATATATTGCACACCTAGCCTGAGGTATTAAAAAGTGTAAACACCAGATTGACGGCTTAATATTTTTCACGGCATCAGGTGGATCGTCAAAACCCTGGCCAAAAATCTTTTCCCCCACTTTAACTCCCCCTCACCTGCCAGTGGTGGATTATGCTCGTCTCCTCGATGCTCCACAAAGCATTCATCTTTCTGTTACTATTTACTCTTGGGGTGGTATTTCAATGTTCTGTTTCGTCTTACCTGGGCGCTGATAAGCCTTTGCATAAGTCCTGGCTCCCTCAAGCTGAATTAACAACTGACTGCTTTGTCTAGATACTTTGCCTCCGTTGAAACCCGGCCGGATGGTCGCCTTTTCGAAGGTGATAAACTACCATGCCCGCTTTGCGAGTACTCTGCAGGAAACTGCAAGGTTGCAAGGGTCTTGCGACACCTGTGACTATCATCAATTGTACATGACCGGAGCAATCCACTCGGTTACAAGCAGATCTATTTTCTGGAAAATAGACCCTGTAAGTAGAACATTCCGGTCTGTGCTTCCTTGGAGTCGCTCTATCCGCGTACTTTATTTTGTCCTTTCAGAATTGCGTACTATAAGTATCTGTAGCGCTGCAGTTCGTGCAAGTGTTGTCCAGAAGCTTCGGCACTGTTTTGTCTTTCTTAAGCCTTTACTACGTGATGAGTATAATGTTGAGCTCTCAAGGATTTTCATCTCATTTTATGTTGTGCCTCGTCCAAATGCTCGTAAGACCTGTGCATTGGCTGCATTGAAACTTACTCATAACATTCTTCGATGCCATGACTACTTACAGCGTTTACACCGGTGCCTTGGCAACTGCTGCCCTCCAAAGTTAAAGAAACACTTGTTTGGATCATCTAAATCCCCCTGCCGGTCCACTGGTTTATATGAGCTTCGTGTTTTATACGAGATGGGCTTTGTTTCACGGGCTTATCCTGATTTTTCACAGTACTTTGCAAGATCCCATGTTTCAACTTGTGTTGTGAATGCAGCAGTGAGAGTTTTCACCTCTCTGACCCGCATCTTTAATGCATTTTTTGATTCTGTCTGTCTGTCTATCAAGGCTAGAGATCGAAGTCATACTTTTCGACACCATTACAATGCTTTCTGGAGAAGCCGACATAATCAGAATGCGCAAAAGTATCAAAATCCAAGATCCAAACACAGCCCAATTGGAAAGTACCAATACCTCTCACACCAAAATCTTCCAAAATCCAGTGGAAGTCATGTCGCCCTACCTCAACAGCAAGCAGCACCTAGAGGAGGACATAAGACACGTCAAATAATTTTCTCCGATTTAGAACAATTCATTATTCCAAGTGAAGGTTATGGGTCTGATCTTTCCAGTTTAGCATTCGATTATGTTGTGCATGTTGACAACACGGGTTTACTAGGTTATCCTGAAGAATTCTTCATCCGAGCTAATATTCCTCTTGATATCTTATTTGCACTGATACCTATTGCATCTGCCAGAACCATTGTGCAGTATCACGGCATTGGCGGAGGATCTCGAGTCACACAACATATGTTGATATCCACTGCCACTGGGCATCATTGTGATAAATGTGATGTTTACCTTTCAGTATTCTCCACAGGCCAACTTAGATCGACTAAATGACGAATTCGAGCACAAGACGTCCGGGCAGCTAAGTTGGAAGACAAGGGAACTGTGGCTGGTGGTGATATTCAGGATGATTTGCCGTTCCCTCCACTACCTCTCAATGATGAGCTATCTCATTCTATCATATCTGGGGCCTGTAAGAAAATGTCCTCCAAAAAAATAGAGGAAGCTGGATGTGCTGTGTGCAGGAGACTAGTTCCTGTTGAAAAGTTAAGTATAAACTACCTTAAACTCAGTTCACCAGATGCACAGTACCTGTCCGTTTAGATAGGTTGTGCTACTGGTGTATGGTATGAGTTAAAGTATAGTAATCGTAAATAAGTGTAAATAAAGAGTATATATAAGCCGAAACCGGTAATTAAGGTAAAATAGGGAATAAATGAAGGAATAGGGTAAAACTGATTCCTTTCATTAAGTCAGTTGAAGCATGTCAAGAATCTACTGAATGTTTTGTGTCGTCCAGGTGTTACATGGACAGAAAGAAAAAGAGCAACCGACAAAATCAAAGAATATAATGGACTGGTTCTAGACTACCAATGCAACGGTATCTGCGAACCCTGTAGGATTTCTGTCCATAAAAACACAGTGCCACGACACGCATTAGTGAGAGGGTTCTGGCTTGGGAAGGTTTCCGCTGAGTTGTCCTCTTTACGGTATATGGAGAAAATGCTGATCACGCAAGTTAGGCATACATGCTGCTTTGTGAGAATTTCTACGGGGATGAGAAAGATGACAGCCAATGCCATTGCATTTGAATCGCCCATACCCAAGATCTACGCTCAACTACCCCCGCCCAAAGAGGACATGGAAGATGTTCTTGCAATCCTCTACACTGGTCTGTGCAAGCCTACCAAAGAGGATTTTAAACGCACACCTCTTCTGGTGAGACACAACCATGTTTTTAAAGCGTTAGAATGGCTGAAGTTGAATCATTGTGACTATGCAGATATTGATATATCCGAGAAAAATCTGAATGAATACCCAGAAGACATGCTGCCCGTTTCTGTTGAATACAAGGAATTGATTTATAACAAAATACCCCAAGGTACCAGTGTTTTTGATATGGAACTCGAACAAGGGACAGATGAGGGTGATTGCCCCTTTATAGTACATGGATTAACAGCCCAAAATCTAGATACCATGTCTGTTAATGCTATCAAAGTGCAAGTGCGACAACATTTGGATAATAACAATAAGTTCTTGGCAATTGGTCAGAACGATAAATTTGAGTCAATATGGAACAACCCTCAACTCTACCCCCAGATGTTCCCATGTCTTTTTCCATATGGATTGGGGGGTATTGGTTCCACTAACAAAAGGATTTCTGACAAGGTGCATAAGCAACATCTGATGATGTATCATGATAAAGGTTTCAGTCTGACATCAGTTTCCCCTTTGTAGTGTTTAGCCATGAGCAAATCAAAGCTAGTGCATCTCAAAGCTGGTTATTAGCTGAGAGGAAGAAATTTGGAGATATCACAAAACACTTACTGGAACTCAATCAGTTGGTGCTTGCAGACTTGAGTAACAAAATAGTGAAAGGAGAAATCGTGAGACCTGAATCTGAAGCTGAAAAGGCCTGCTTTCAAGTCCTGAAGGATTTGGATCCAATCCCTGGAAAGGTGAATGGGTCGACGACAAGCAAAAAGTATATGCAGAACGAGATATGGTCTCTTATCGCACATCGTGGTGCCCTGGTTTGGTACATCACCTTAGCACCCACCGATATAAAACATCTGATCTGCATCTATTGGGCAGATAACAAAGAAAAATTTGAACCACAATTTCTGAAACATGATGAACGACTTACAATGTTATCGTGGAATCCTGCCGCAGGGACCAGGTTTTTCCATTTTGTTGTTGAAACTTTTATTACTGAAGTCCTTGGAGTCGGTGCAGAACATCGTGGGCTGTATGGAGATACGAGCGCTTACTACAGCACAGTTGAACAGCAAGGTCGTCTTACCCTTCACTTGCACTTACTTCTCTGGCTTTGTGGATACTTCAGCCCACAGCAACTCAGAGATAAAATTCTGGATCCGGATTCCAACTGGCAGAAGAAAATTGTTGAGTGGTTAGAGAGCTGTCAAATCGGAGAGTTCATGACTGGAACACATGCCAAAGTTGTTGCCAAGGTCAAACTGTCTTCTAAGTCCCCCGATTACAAGGATCCCACGCAAACAATGCCAGAACCTCCACCCCCCATATGTAATGAAAAGCACAACTTGCAACTGCACGCATGTAAGCGATGTGAGAGACTGAATACTTGGTGGGGATGCTTTAGAACTACAGTCGATGATGTGCTCAGCAAATCTAATATTCACGACTGTCACAGAAGCTTAAACAAAGATGGCACTCACAACAAGAAACATGAGTATGTAGCATGTCTAGAGAACATTTGGAGGAAGTGTAAGGCATGCTTTCCACAGATGACTTACGAGCGAACTGAGATAGACACTGAGACAGGTGCTCTTAATTTTTAAAAAGGGGAGCCGTGGATGAATAGTGTAACTCCACTGGTCACTTATTTATTCTGATGCAACACGGACATCACCAGCTTGGCTTCGGGGATGGCCATAAAAGGTGTTGTACTCTACGTGTCCGATTATATAACCAAGTCATCCCTGAAAACTCATGTTATCTTCGACTCTATCAAGGCTGTCTTCTCCAAAAATCGCGAGATGATTGCCGGTAGTTTGCCAAGTAATGAAAAGGTGCGTCAGCTAATGACCAAGATTGTGAATCTATTGTCCACAAAAATGGAGCTGGGTGCCCCGATGATATGTATGTATCTTCTTGGGAATCCAGATCATTATACTAACTATAAATTTGTGAACTTTTATTGGAAAAGTTTCGTCACAGAAGCACGTTGTATTTGGCATTCTGAGGACGAAAGTGTTTCTACAGAAAAAATAGCAGTTATAACACACAGAGGTCGTTTTATAGGTTTGTCTCCTGTATTTGATTATATTTACCGGTCTCCCGATCTCAAGCATATTAATCTTTATGACTGGGTACACTGCTGTACTCATGTTAAGATGCTGCTCGCAAAAAGTCTAAGAAAAAAAAAAAAGATGAAGCTGAGAACTATTGTAGTGACGACACCATCGAAAGCTACAAGTCTGACACATACGAAGAGTGCAATCTTGGAGGCCAAAGCTTTACATCTGTCCATCTTGACAATGGAGAGCTCGATGATAATAAATCTAAGAACATCAAAGACAAAAGCTCGGCGAAGAGCAAGCTGAGCCTGGATGACTTACCGGATAATGTATTCCCTTTCGGAAAGGATCATCCTCTTCACAGAACACACATCACAAAGTTGGCTGCTGATGATGAGAGGGTTGTCCCCAACTTCATAGGAGCCACTCTGCCGAGATGTGACCAGGGCGATCGTGAATACTATTGCTCTGCCATGCTAACCTTATTCAAACCTTTCGCGAGCCATGGATTTACTGAAAGACAACTTTGGCTAATGAATAATTTCAACATCTGTTATGAATGTTTAGATGGAGGAATGCATGAATATACCTTCTTGCAGAAACCAAAGTTTGGTGGGGCAATGCAAGTCAACGAAATCTTTGAACGAGTAGTATAAGGATGGAGTAATGGTTAGACATATGTTCTGGAGGGGACAAAGTTTGGTTGGGCAATGTAAATCACCAGGATCTTTGGATGAGAAGTACAAATGTGGAGTAGTGGTTGGACATGGTACAAAGGTAGGGTAATGGTTGGACATATGTTCTCGGAGGGAACAAAGTTTGGTTGGGCAATGCAAGTCACCAGGATCTTTGGATGAGTAGTACAAGCATGGGGATGGTTAGATACGTGCCGAGAGGACACAAAGTCTGCTTGACCCTCCCATGTACCGATTTCCTGTCCCAGGATGTGCAGCCTTCAGCTCGACGATTGATGGCTGCTGCAAGTAAGAGTACTTCGAAATTCAAACTTGAGGTGTACAACATTGCAAGCCTAACTTAAAGACTACTAAAACCATCTTCGGAGTCCCCGTCTCTTTTGTCATTTGAGTTATCAGAATCTGCACTGTTATCTGAATCAGACTTGCTACTCCCCTGAATCCTCTGCAATGATTTCTTCCCAGTCATGTTCTTCCATATCGACATCGTTGTCAGTGTTCTTCTCGAGTGGGGTTCCATCTGTGTGACCAACACCTCCTCCCACATGGCACATGTACATATCACGATCAGCGAAACTATGTCACTTTAGTATGTCGAGCAAATTCACATTAAGCATAAGACGCACATCATGACATAAAATGCAGACCAGTCATCCGTTTCTCCAACTGGCCAGCTGAGCGAAACTTTTGTGGTGAGGACCGGCTGTCGGCAAATGCAGGCACAAGATGACAGCCACGGATAACCAGAGATGGATCTAGAAACCCAAACACGGAGTGGTCAGTCTCGTCCAGAAATCCAATCTTCGGTAACCGTGCGATATTTGGACCATGTCGGTGTCCATTCACAATCCCAAACCATCGGACCCAAAGGAATTCTATATGCTGTATCAATCAATTTTTTGCCAGTGGTCCTGTGTGGAAGACTTGAGCATGGAAGACACCGAGAACACGGGCATACCAAAAAGGATGCCCGTTTGTTGAATCTTCCTGCGACTGGACCACTACATCACAGTGTGTGCGTGGATTTATTGAGTCCTGGTCTCGCCTGATGTCGTAGGTTGTAAAGTTTACCCGTAGGACTTTTGTGGAGTAGATATGATTGTTCACAATGCGAAGTGTGTTTCGATCGGCATCGGAGAAGCTGTGTTCATCTCCATCATATTCTAAATCGAGCAGACGTCCAAGGAGATGGTCTTTGAGTTTCACTGTGAAATTCTGAGAAACGATGAGTTTGACGTCAGTCAAGTGACACGAGTTGACGTGTTGTTACACGTACCACTGTTGCAGGGTCCCCTGGGGATTGCTTGGTAAATGAAAATGCATCTTGGTAGTGTCTTTGTCAGTCTGATATAGAGTGGCGCATTTCAATGTCGCAAGGTACAGGATCATTGTCAGAAAAGGGAACATGGTGCAGATGGGATGGTTTCGAAGCTACCCCAGATGTTCGTGCTCGCAGAAGTCGTGTTTCACGTCGTTTGTGTTGGGTCATTTGTCGAATAGCCTGATTCTTGTTGGTTTTTCCATACAATCATTTGATTTGGTGATGCTCCAGCTCTCCCTATCATGTAATGTTTCAATCTTTTATCAGTGGCAAATAGATAGAAAATCATACCGTCTGAGTTGAGTATGAATCTGTTGTTCCAAACAACCAGATTGTACAAGCATAATCTGCCATTGCATGGAACTTATAAGTTGAAATATTGAGTGTCTTCTTCTTCCTGGTTGTTGTTGGGACGGAGCTTTGTTCTGCCAAAATTGGGGGCTCAGTTTCGTCGGGGAGAAGTGGTTCGTTAGTCCCTCTTGCCACAGGGGGCTGAGTCAACTTTCCCTTGTCTTTATTGTGTCGCCGGGCTCATGCAGTTGCTTCTTTTGGCAACTCCCGGGTCTCAAATGCTGTGCATGTAGTTGCACGAAATTTCTGCACTTCACAGCCCAGAGAAGCCGTGACAGACTCCAGCAGGGTCAGTGTTGAATCTGTGTGCATCTGTAATTTTGCCAGGGCATGCAATTCTGCTAGTCAGTAAAGCAATGTCATGACGGCTTGGTTATGGGGTTCAGGGAGAAGGTTCTCGAACACTGGGATAGCACACTATTCGAGGCTCAAGTTAGTAATGAATGCTTCAGAATGGGAAACAGTGAGACACTGACTTGTAATAGGTCCTCATAATCCCGCACTGCAAGTTTCTTCATTTCTGAAGCATTTGTACTGAATCAGCAGATAGTACTCTGACCAAAGGTTAAAACTTGTCAAAACCTGGAACGGTTGGTTAGGGCGCCACGGGGAACACGGGGATGTGTCACACCTCAAATCTAATTCTCTGACTAGCCGACCCGCTGAAGCAGCAGCATGTAGAACTCGCAGGAGATGCGTAAATACCACTTTCCAGATTCTGAGCTCAAATTCATGCATCAGGTCGACCACAAGCATTATATATGGGTCAAACCCATAAGGACCCAGCTTCTTGCCAAAAGTGTTCTGCAATACTAGCATCAGATAATGAACTATCACATAGCGAAAGGTAACCTACCAAAGTGGGAACTAGGGATTGAGGCTTCAGAACCCGCTCAACGGCAGCACTCGCAACCCCATAACTAAGCCTGTAGATGAAATCCCGAGCCTGCACTATCACGTTCCGACTATATGATCGCACATTTGTGATCTGGTTTTTGAGATCTTGCAGATACCCTATTTTATGGATTTTTGTCTTGAGGACTAAGCAACGTGGACAAGGGCATAGCCCTTTGTCTCGTAAGGTAGCAATCAGTACTCTGTGGGAAAAGTTGAATAAAACTAATCGGACCAGACAGGACTCGGAGTAACTTACTTTTCGGGATAGTCGGCTGAATATGTGAATATCCGTGGAAAAAAACACCGCGCTATACCGCCAAGACAAGTTATAACAAACCCATGCTCATATGCGGCCATAAAATCACTGTCGAGAAGTTGATCCCACACTTTGTGCATGAGTTTGCGACGACAGTGAGTCAGGATGGATGCCTTTTGACTAAAGTTGGAAAGGAAGTCATTAATGTGATCAGGAAGCTATTGACCCTCGTCAACTCAAGAATAGTGCAGACAACTTTAAGAAACAAAGACTCACCAAAGGGATATAGGCAACATGATGTGAGGCTCCAAAGCTGGGTTTCCCGCGAAAATATTTAGACAGGTTCACAAAATACAGGTATAGCGGCCAAGCTTTGGTGGTCCCAAAGCTTGCAAGGTGTGTGGAGTCCGACCAGAACATCAGTCCCAGGACGACTTTCTCTAATTTACATCCAGGTTCATTCGGTTGTTGCTGTAGCTCCTTGTTCGCATCAAGGAAGGCATCTGAAGTGTAGATCTTGTAGAAACACTGCACGTGGGAGCCAGAAGGTGATTTCCAAAACCGTTTGAACAGTGAGAAGTGGAAATGACGAGCAGTGTTCTCCCTTAGTGCAGATTTCATCACTTCCAGGAGTGACCGATGGTGGAGGTTCAATATCGTAAATTTGAGTCCATTGCCAGCGGGGTCTCTGATACCTCTCGGAATAGATATATCCACAGGGTTCTCCTGCCAGCTGTCGCCAGAGAAGGGCTCTTCCTTCAAATCTTCTGATAAGTCAAAACATTTATACTCACGGCAAGTGTGGAAACCCAAGAGATTAGCAGGATTAAAATCAACTGCTCCTATGATGTCCTTTGGTAAATGATCCACCTCCAGTTGTGACTTCCGAGCACTACCTGTTGATGCCCACTCCATCAGTCGGTATATCAACATATTGGCAAAAGGCCATGGTGGCGGTTTGGCCATGCTACTGTCCTCTGGCCTCCCATCAGGCAAATAAAGTTGGTCCTGTATGCTGTCAACTGGGGTATTTGATGCCTCCGGCGACTGATAGTCACTCAAATCTTCAAGAGGAATGAATGCATCTGGATCATAGGATGGGCAGTAAGGGTACGCTCGGAGGAGGCCAAACCGGTTCAGACCTGTACGAAGGGTATCTTGGATACACTCAATGATTGAATGGGTAATTGAGGGTGGATTGAGTAGCACACGGGCTGGTGCTGTGAAGGGTGCCGGTGCTATGAAGGGTGCCGGTGTTGTGAAGGATGCTGGGCCTTCTGGAGGGACATCAATGTACCTCTTTGGAAGCCGATGTGTTCGTTTGGGTCTCCCAGTCGCAGTAAGGGCTGGAGGTGGTGATGGCAAACAGGGATGAGGCAAGAGCAAAAGATCATGAGGCCCGTGACCGTCTTTGACCAATCTCTGACTCAGAACTGGTGATCTAAGTGTAACAGTAGTCTGTCGTGAAAAAAAATAGAAACACAGAAACATTGGCATGTAGGATGGTAATACAACGGACATACCAATGATGCTTTCTTTGGCTTCTCCTGGTGTTTCTGGAGCTTATGTCGCAAAATCCGCCTTCGCTTTTCCAACATCGCCATATCAGATGCTTTGAATCCTAAGCACACATTTCGGTGGTTTGACAGACCAGTCTGTGTATCAAACACTCGAGTACAGTTACTGCTGCAAGGATATGTTGGCATGGCAAGGCTGAAAAAAAAAAAGGAGAAGAACAACAAGCTTGAGCAGCATTGGTACTGACAGTCTACTGAAGCTCAAGTGCACAAGATATACTCAAAAGTAGTGTGGAAATTCGGTGGAATAAGATGTGCGCACGAGTCGGCGGTCACAACAATGTTACGATTCATTCACATTGTGCCTTGAATGAATTGTCCATACTCTCAATTATTGATGTTGTTGAGTTTCTATTTAGTATGAAGAGTAGTAAGTTGACCTGGCTATCGTGCTATGGAACCGACTTACTTACACCAAACTTACCTGCCTGTTCCATTTCCACTGGCAGTACTTAAATCATGTCATCTGAATCAACCATTCACAGACGCAGCAATTGACAAATGGCTTGTAGCCAACCAACACGATGCCTTGAGGCATGATGTTCTCATACCAGGGTATTTGGGCATTACAGATGTGCCTTCAGATCAAGCTCTCTGTTGTGTCATTCTCGCCGTACATGAGGTATGTTATTCTTAAGGTGATCATTGTAATCTGTGGCTTGCTCAACTCATATCTGTTCCACTTCAGATGATAGATGATTTGTATCTCAAGAATGTGACAGTGTATGCTCTTTCTCTTGGCGCTGACATCCCAGTATCCTCTAGGATCGACAAGGAATACCTTGAGAGCCCGCTTGCAACTCTGGCAATGTTTGAAGGACACAATTCCAAGTCGGATGTTTGTGCCCCAGAATGGACACATATGTTGTCTGCTGGCCAGCCTTTCTGGTTTAGGCAGCCTCGAGGTGCTGTGGCAGAAGTCTTTTCAGTACTCGCAGTCTGGCAGGAAAATCAAGTCGTGGTAAGTGGATTGATTGTGTTTAAAGTCTGATTTCGTACTTAGTGGCTTCTTCAGAGACATTTGGCTCAGGAAATGATTGCCTGGGCAAATGTTACGGTGGTCAGTCACTATTTATTCACTCGTTCATTTTGCTAATCTTTAGATAATAGGTTGGCACTCCTGCTGCCTTGAAATTATTTATATCTGTCCCCCTCGCTACACCTGATAGACCAACTTGTGCTCCTTCTCAGGATGCACCTTGTCGTCGTGGCAGGACACAAGAAAGAGGCAGACAGGGCCAGTCTATTGTCGATAATAGTTCACCTTGCAGTCACTGAGGTAGCTGGCGCAGCTTGTAGTTTTTTGTAACCGCATTTTCATTGTATATACATGGAAAAACAGTCTGACAAATTTGTAGTCAAAATATGACTCATGTATTTGTCACTGTGACTCGACTTCAACCTGAACATTCTCTTTATCCGCCCCCATTTCCTGCACACAATCCGCCCAAACTTGTGCATTATATATGGTATGCATAGGGTTGTGCATGGGTACAGGTACGGGTTGGGCTGATCAACCCGCACCCGCACCTGCCAACACCGTACCCGGGCAGGGTGCGGGTACACACTGCACCCGTTATCCGATGGTTATGTCACGAAACCTGTGGTTATGTACATACCACTGTCAGAATATAAATTGTATTACTAAATTATATAATATACTTAGTTGGATGCATGGGCGTCATTGTGAGTGGGTGCCGGTAGGAGATGGTGGGGTGGGAGTTGATGAAGCTGCTGTCTCACTTTTTCGAGTGAGACGGCGGGTGCTGGTGGTGATGAAGCCGCTGTCTTGCATTTGCGAGCAAGACAGCAGGTGGTGACAAAGAAGCCGCTGTCTCACTTTTTTGAGTGAGACGGCGGGTGCTGGTGGTGACAAAGCTGCCATCTCGCATTTGCGAGCGAGACGGTGGGCAGTGGTGACAAAGTGGCCGCTGTCTTGGTTGCAAAGCGAGATGGCAGCTGGGGTGACAGGTGCTGGGGTTGGTAGATGATGCATAGGCATTGTTTTTGGGTGCTGGGGATGGTAGGAGATGGTGGTGTTAGTGTTGTGGTTAAGAGGTATGCGGTCAGTACTCACCGTTGTGCAGCTGAGGTAGATGCACCACCTCAGCTGCGTGTTCTCCTTCATTTGTGTTTGCGTGCGTCGTGCTTCCCTGGTGCAACACACCAGGAGGTTGTGGTGATGTGGCTGAGTCGTGACTGCATGACATCACTATAAAAAAAAGAAAACACAGAGAGAAGTTAGATAAATATCATGAAAAAATACCTGAGTTAAGGCATAGCCAGCGGCAGGGAAATACCTGTTCAAACCCGCGATACCACAGGTATGGGTGGCAGTATGCCCAAGGGTATGAAAAGTTAACACTGTACCCATACCCACGTGACCTGTACCTATCACACCACGGGTTTTCCCATACCTATGCACAACCCTAGGTATGCATTCGCCGGAAGTAAGTCCTTGCTGTCATTTCGACCACATTATGGTCATATCCTGCTTTCTTGACTGCCTGCAATTAATGTCGTCACTAACACGACAATACTGATAGATAAGAGAAAGAACTTACAGGCATAGCAGATACTGTTGTGGTGAGTGCTTCCATAAAGAAGCTGTTGTCCGCATGAACAGCTGATTTATTCCAATGTAGACTATAGTGTTTCTCCCCTTTCTCATCAACCCAGTCAAGCTTTCCACCATCAGGTAGGATAAATGATTTCCCTCACTTTATCTGCTTCTTTTTGTTCTCTGTATACCAGATCACGCGGACCTGCGCACCCACAAGCGAGAGTGACACCTCTTTTACGATTGTCTAGATCCAAGTCAGATGGTTTAGAAACAGGTTGATTATCGAATTGACATACCGCCAGTGACTGTTTATCCTTTTTAATCGACCCATTTTGATATGCAGGCACTTGAACATGGGTTGCTGGGCCAAATTTGGTGTTTGAAGGACTGTCATGCTCTGGTTGGGTATCTTGACTGTCATGCTTTGTGTCATGATACGTCAATTCTTTTATCTTTTCCTTTACCTCTTCTCTATATTCCTTCATTACATGCATCCGAACTACTCATACATGATTACTATCTTCCAATGCTTACTCATTGCTTCATATGTCATTCCGACAGCTTACTCATCATTCCGACGGTTTACTCA
>QLPF01001882.1:0-31401 GCA_003314045.1 Hygrophorus pudorinus
CCACCATATCTATGGGGCTTCCTTCTAAGATGGCTTTCTGGCAACCTCTCTCCTCTCTCTTCCCTATTATCCTTCTCCTCTAACCTTTTTCTTCATCCTCTGGTCTTGTATCTTTACAGGATAACTGGTACTTTATTGTATTTGGTGTCACCCTGACAAAGGAGCACCTGTAAACAGATTATTATATGTAATAATAAATGTTCTCACCTTGCTGCTAGTCACCGTTGTGGTGTTGTGGTTGCAAGGTTGTTGACATGTTTGGCAACTTTGGAAAAAAAAGCTACAAGTCAAAAATATTTACATACATAGTCCTCATGTACAGACAAAAACAAAGCCCTCTGGCACAGTGGATAAGTTGCATGGTAAAGTGATGTGATTTACTGCACGAGTTCGAATCCTGACTTTGCCACAATTTTTCAGATTATTAAAATAAACATGTGCTAATTAATAAAACATTGGATAATAATAATATTGTGACTCCTAATAATACTCAGTTAATGATAAGTGAAATCTGTAAGCCCCAGAAAATATAAGAAAGTTGAAGTTAGTAAAGTAAAGCAAAGTGACTTGTGTTAATAGTAGATACATTTTTTTAACAAGTCTACCACATAACTACAAAGTAACTGCAGAGCAACTACAGGGAACTACAGGAGTCCCAGTGGTGACTACAGGGACTACTGACCACTGGACTTTCATATGGGACTACCAGAAATACAGAGGCTACATAGTGCTGTGTAGAAAAGTTATTTTTTCCTGATGCATTAGTATCTTTGCTGCTCAGAATCTCTACTACTAGTAGTACCACGTGTAGCCGAACGTTGCACACTGTGGGAATTTCCCGTACGTTGTCCGACAAATTGCATGTTCTTCCAGCTCATGCCTAGCACTCGGCAGCTTAATCGGGTCCCAACTGATTGGGTGCGGGATGGCTGGTGATTTTTCGTGTTTCATTGGTAATATCTGATCTCTGTAACTTATTCCTCCTTGGACAGGCATGATGCAGAGTTTTCCTGTGTACCCCACATAGACCGTCTATCCTCAGCTAATGCCCAATGTCCAGCTCTTCGACATCTTCCACCGTGGCCAAGGATTCGTAATACAGAAGAAGTGTCAAAAGCTCTTCTGGGTTCTTTTTATCAGCATTTTTGCGCAGGAGTGGTTTCCAGCTTGTCCATTGATCTACACTTTCCCAGAGACTTGGCATCTGATGGCTTCCACAGCACTCTTGCTGGTATCAGCATCTTCTGCTTGGTGAACAGGAAGAGTTCGTGTATCTTCGGTGTGTTTCCTTCCCAGTGGGTTACCCCTCATACCAATTCATTGCCCTTGTTTTGGGTGGTGCCACCGGAAACGAGGGTCTCAGCACTTTCTCCATCAGCCTGAATTGGGCCTATGTAGGTGCTGGCATGAACACCTTCATCTATGACACTGCTATATCACCAAAATGGTATGTTTATTACCTTCTCTGGCATACATAGGCACGGAATATAACCAATTGACAATCTTGAATGACAACTTCTTGGGTGTGTGTAGCGTGGTAGGAAGCAGTGGGTGTGGCTCATCCAAAGTCAGAGTCGACCACTTATCCCTGAAACATTGCAGTCTGGGTGGAAGTGCTGTATAGACCGATCCGTACCTTTGAGGTTTGGACGATTGTGTTGGGGCACTGATTAATAATATCTCTTTTTTCCATGGAGAGTTCATTGGGGACAATGAAAATGACACATGAGTTTGATAAATGTAAGCAACAACAGAGATACAGACAAATTGATTTCAGTATTTCTATGTATTACAATACAAGTCCATGCCAGTGAGATCAAGTATAACAATCTGCCCATTCTTGGTGCCCAGAGCAACACAACTTCTGTTCCAGGTTACATGATAAGGGGATGCCAGCCTGCACGAAACAGGAATCCAACACAGTCAATGTTGCTGAGGGAAGGAGCAAACCCAGCCATTGTCAATGATGTAACTAGAAGTGGGTCTAGTGAGACTCGACAAAGCAACAGGAGGGAACTGTGATAACAAGGGCTGGGATGAAGTTAGAGCAGCTGCAACTGAAATGGCTGAGAAATGCTCCTTAATGCCATCAAGATACATGCCACTGACTGCATCCCACGAGCAAACAGCCTCCAAAGACCCAGCACAATGCAGGTGCCATCCGGCGAGAACATGACTGAATAAACAGACCCGGAATGTCCATTGAGTGTGTGGAGGTGTGTACCACTGATTGCATCCCACAATTGGACAGTGCTGTCCTCAAACCCAGACACAACACAGGGGCCATCCGGTGAGAACACGACTGAATAAACATAGCCGGAATGTCCCTTGAGCGTGTGGAGGTGTGTACCATTGGCTGCATCCCACAATCGGACAGTGTTGTCCTCAGACCCAGACACAACACAAGTACCATCCAGTGAGAAAGCGACCAAATAAACATAGCCAGATTGTCCATTGAGCGTGTGGAGGTGTGTACCACTAACTGCATCCCACAATGGGACAGTCTTGTCCTCAGACCCAGACACGACACAGGTGCTATCTGGTGAGAACACAACTGAATTAACACCGCTGTAATGTCCATCTATTGTCCATATACACAAATCCCATGTCTTCTCTGATGCATTGTATACCTCTATCGGGAGCACAAGCTCCTGTTGATATCTCTTGTAGATTAATGTTTCCTTTGGAGTGAAGAGTAGAGCTGAGTGGTATACTTGAAGTGAGGAAATATTGATGACAGGAAAGAATTGATGGGTGAAGCGCTCGCAGTCGTGGAGTAGCGTTCTGATATCAGTCGCATTCTGGCCAACATGCTAATGAATCCAGTAAGTATAATCCTTTAGGTATGTAGAAATGAATGACGTACAGTGAGTGCCTTCTGTGCAGAGTCTAATCCTAGAAGTGCATTTTGAAGTTCGCCTAACAGGCTGCACACCTCCAACCAGTAGAGTAGATATTTCGAACAGAGTTCATTCATGAGATCCAGAACAACATCAGATATCATACCGTTCGTGAGATGAAAACCCCAGTGACGGCAGGCATACTGGAGCTGGGGAGGAATCTTTCTTGTGATTCGCATCTGGAGGTCATCCACCTCGTCATTGAGCATCAATGGATTTCTGATATCATAGATATCCTGCTTGAGGTTCTTCATGACCATCAGACACTCCAGCCCTTCCAATGACTTAGTCCATCTAAGATGGGGGAGTGGACAGTGACAAAATCATGTTAGAGATGAGCCAGCAGATGTCGGCCGATATTAGAATTGTAGTCGTAAATGATGGGTTGGCCGATATAATTATTGTAGTTGTAAATGATGGGTTGGCCGACAATAGTATTGTAGTCATAAGCAATGGATCGGCCAAGATTCATATTCTAGTCATACAAGACGGGTCTGCTGATAATTGAATTTCCCATTGGAGGTGGGTGGGCCCATATTGGAGTTTCTCATTGGAGATGGGTTGGCCGATAATGCATTTTCCCATTAAAGATGGGTGGGCCCATATTGGAGTTTCTCATTGGAGATGGGTTGGCCGATAATGCATCTTCCCATTGGGCCGATAATTGAATTTCCCATTGAAGATGGGTGGGCCCATATTGGAGTTTCTCATTAGAGATGGGTCAGCCGATATTTGAATATCCCATTGGAGATGGGTGCACCCATATTGGAGTTTCTCATTGGAGATGAGTCGGCCAATAATGCATTTTCCCATTGGAGATGAGGGGGCCCATATTGGAGTTTCTCATTAGAGATGGGTCAGCCGATATTTGAATATCCCATTGGAGATGGGTGGGCCCATATTGGAGTTTCTCATTAGAGATGGGTCGGCCAATAATACATTTTCCCATTAAAGATGGGGTTGGCCCATATTGGCGTTTCTCATTGGAGATGGGTCAGCCGAAATTTGAATTTCCCATTGGAGATGGGTGGGCCCATATTGGAGTTTCTCATTGAAGATGGGTCGGCCGATATTTGAGGTGCCCATATAAGAGGGATTGGCTGGCAAGGCATGTTCCCATTTCATCAACTTAGCATGGGCATCCAGGGCTTGGTATGGTGTTTAACTACTGCAATTGTGTGCTCAACTTTTAGGTGTTACTTTTTACAGTCCCGATCACCTTGGCTTCAAATTAGTGGCCCCACACTCTACTAATACCCCCACCGATTCATTCCAAATTCCATGTCTGTATTTCATACTATATCTCCGTATTGAGTTCAACTACTGTAATTTTGGACCAAACTGAACACTGTAAGTTGTCATGTGTTTGCATTTACAGTCCCGATCGGCTTGGATCGGCATCGGTGCCCCACACTGTACTAATATCCCCATAGGTGCATTCCAAATGCCATGTCGTTATTTCATACCATATCTCAGCATGAAGTGCAACCGCTGTAATTGTGTACTGAATTCACCGATGTAAGTTGTCATATATTTGCGTTTACAGTGTTGATCGGCTCGGCTCGGCTCAGCATTGGTGCCCACACACTCTACCAACATGCCCACAGATTCATTCCAATAGGTGGGCTGATATTTCCGTTTGTTGTTGAAGATGGATTGGCCAATGTGTCACTGTCTTATTAGACATTGATTGGCTGCCATTGAGGATGATGAATAGGTTGATAATGTACAAGATGAGTCAGCCGAAAACCCATTTTCCCATCAGAAATAAAACATGCAAGATTAAAGTATCTCCCTGCAGATGGGTTGTTGGATGAATCATTTTTACATTAGAGTTTAATGTTCTCCTGGGAGATGGGTCAGCCGATCGGTCTGTTTCTGTTGGAGATGCATCTGTTGATGTCAATGCTTTGGCCTCAGTATGTATTGATCAATGAAGCTGGCTGAGCAGGTCTACCCCCCACTGTCTCTTCACCTGTGCTGCTATTGTCATCACTATCTTCCCCACACAAGGTCCTCATATAAATCATCCACCTGAACATGTTAATGTCTTTCTCTCAGCTCAGTCGCAACCACAGTTTTCTGACTATGTATCAGCATCTACTTAATCTCCTAGACTCAGGTGTTGGGGGAATCAGGTTGTGATGGTATAAAATTATAATGTTACATCTCTATATGTATCCAGTACTTGGGCCCTTATGCTTCTCCTTATTTTCCTCCACCTCTCTGCACCTCCTGATGAGATTGTCGATTTGCTGCATCACCCGCTGTTGGACCCATAGAATTCGCTGGGACCAATCCATGTCTTGCACGAGCAAGTTGCACGAGCAAGGCGGTTTGAATGTAGTGGGCATCTGACACCTGCAGCAAAGCTGTCTTGGCCAGATATTCCGCATCGACATCCCGAACAAGTGGTGGGAGGTTATGGAAGGGGTGTATGCCTGGCCTTGGTAGGGGATCCTGGAGGTCAGTGCCCTGACGACTTAATAGGGGTTCCAATGACAAGTCATTGTCATCATCATTGTCCTCTTCATATTCAGCATCAACATCCGGAACAGTGTCCAGACGAGTTATCGGGGGTTCCAATGACATGTCGTCATCATCGTCATCAGCCTTGTCATATTGGGCATTGACATCCTGAACATTGTCCCAATGAGTTTTTGGGGGTTCCAACGACATGTCATTGTCATTGTCATTGTCATCGGCCTCTTTATTGTTGGGCAGGGCCAGACCTCTGACAGGCGGCCACAACGACAAGTCGTTGTCGTCTTCATCCAGCGTCATGTCGATGTCATTGCTTCCACCAGTACCTGAGTGGAATGTAAGAACACTTCCTGCCCACAACATGAAAAACTCACCTGGCGGTTGCAACAGTTCGCTGAAACCGAAGTCGGTGTCATCTTCATCATTGATGGTCTGAACAGCTGAGACAGATGTAAGCACCGATTCATTTATAACGTGAACACACAACGCACCAGCTGGGTCACCAAAACCGAAATCGTCGTCATCTACATCGATGACCATGGCATCAGCGGGACAAGGATCGGCCCAAGCAAAGTCATGTGCCGAATCTGGAAGGTTTATATTTTGAATGGCTATGATGATGATGCTTTAATGGGACTCACATAATGATTTCACATCGGCTGCGGCCAGTGACAGGATGGTAGTCTGTTTTGAGTCCAAGTCGTCCAATAGGAAGTGGACTCGTTTTGACATGGAAGCAATGCTTTCTGCAGACGTTGGGCATCAGCTGCATGAACTAGGCAACAGAAAGAGAGACTTACGAGCTGAGGTTGATTGCGGGATTTGCATTGTGTCAAGGGTTTTGGTAGCAGTAACGGGCAATGACGAGTCCTGGTAGATAAAACATGGATGCAGTCACGTGATTCGATGTTGATTTTTTTTTTTTTTTGTTGGTTAATTGTTCCTTTCTCGGCACCATCACAATCCCCTCAAAGGCACTCACTCACCACTCACTCCTCACCACTCACTCCTCACCACTCACTACAGTCTACATGGCCTGCTCACGTATCACGGGACACCCAAATCGCCCAATGCTCCACATAGAAGGCAACCAACAGCGGCTATACAAGTATGCGCACTGATGGACAAGGCTGGTCACTGGTGGGCAAAAAGCAGGAGAAGACGAGCAGCAGGAGCTGCAAGATATGTTGAGGAACGAATTCGTGAGTCGGAGATGTTATGAATATCACATTTGTTCTGACATCAATTGTAGAAACATGTCCAGGGCCTCATCAAGGACACATCTGTACAGCACAAGCATGATCTGTACATACTGAGGATTGTCCTCAGCGTACGTGCGGCCCTGGTCCAGGCGTGTGAGGACAAGAAAATAATGGACTTCACCTCCATTTCCTGGGGCGATCCCAGGATAGTGACGGGCGCACATTACCGGGCCTGATCAGAAATGCCGGTTTTCAATCCAGGTGGTGACAAGTGGCTGGAAGGCAGCACAGCCTCCACTCCACCGGCCTCAGCCACCAAGGGCAGCTGCGATACGTTGATGGCCACGCCCGCCATGAAGATGGAGGAGGAGAAGCCCAAAACCCCTAAAACAGGCACAGACTCAGACAAGGACGTCATCATGAAGATGTCAGAGAAGGCCAAAGGGAAGCAGAGGGAGGTGGTGCACGTGGGGGAGGTGGTGGAGGTTGATGAGCAGATGGCCAAGGAGGAGACTGAGATGATGCCAGTCTTGAAGACACTGAAAGGGCCGAAGGAGGTGAAGGGGACAGAACAGAAAGATGCAGAGGGGTTGAAGGGACAGGCTGTGAACAGAGGAAAAGGGAAAAGGCGGATGGAGGAAGAGGTTGAAGAAGATACGGAGAGGCCAGCAAAGAAGCCCAGGTCCGGAAGGTCCCGAACCATCGAGCAGGAAGCAGCGAGCGACGATGTCCCCTCAGGCCCCTGCCCCTGCTATGCACAACAGGGGGTGGGGTGTGTTGTCGTTGTCCTGGGGCAGGCATGCCAAGAGCAAGGTCAAGTGCCTACTCTTTGTGCATTGCCTAAAGACCATGGCAGCAACCCGGCGCAGCGTCAGGCCCACCACCCCGGCACTAACACAGACCGACATTGACGATACTGCCATCACCACCATCGACACTCCCCCCTCCCCCATTACCGGTCGTCGATCCAAGGCCAAGCCGATGACATCCAGAAGCCAACCTGTTGCCACAAAGAAACAGACAGCAAAGCCAGGCAAGGTACCAAAGATGCCAGCAGCCAAACATCAATCTGGTCAGGTGCCGAAGGTTGCGTCGCCTGGACCCTCCAAGGCAAAGGCCAAGAGTGCAGGCAACTAGGAAGACACATCAGGTGAGTGAAAGATTCTTCCCTCCTCATTTTTACTCACATGTGATGACCACAGAATTCCATGTTGAGATGAGGCTGGTGAACTCGTTCACCGAGTACTCCCACTACCCCGACATCAACCTGTTGATCCCATCTCTCCTGGCCAGGATTCAATACCTGGAGGCACAACAGTTGGCGATACAGCAGGCATACGAGAGCCTGCATCTCTATGTCCTGGCTGCAGGGAATGGTGAGGGGCAAGAGAGCATCAAGGAGCCGAAGGTGATGGAGGAAGGCTTCGGGTTCGGGATGCCACCGAGGGATGGCACGTCAGCAGGCACAGACAGAGTGGGTTAAGGTGAAGTGGGGACCGCTCCCAGGGTCGACGACGAGGTGGTGGTGGGGCCATCCCAACATCAGGTGATGGACTTCAGGCGCAGGGACCCCTCCACACCGATGCGAGGCAACACCATGCCACCATCAGCACCGACTCCCTCAAAATACATGCCTGAGTCAACGGTAGCGACTTGGCCGGTCATGCATCGTGCTCCGACGCCCTCTCCCGCCATCATCCTGGCGTCACCAACTCCGATTCCCATCCCACCTCCACCATGGCAGACCCGCATAGCCGCGAATGCTGAAGCAGCATCAAGGGAAGAGTACATCACCCAGCGACATCGACAATGACCACCTGATCACTCCCACGCCAAACACTGAGCTGACCACCGATTGGATCAACATCAACATCGGTGAGATGGAGATCAAGGAGGAAGGAAACATCAAAGGTGACGTTAAGACTGCAGAGGATGTGCCAATGGAAGATGGGGAGATCGAAGAGTAGTCAGGTCACCGCCTTCAGCTCAGAGACATTTATGTTATATTGTCATTTGTGCTGTACATTTAGTTTCTCATCTTCTGTTTGGTTGCTTTATATACCTTGTATGTTAGAAATGCAATGAATGGGTTCCTGCTTTGTCTTCTACCTGTGATGAAGTCAACAATTATGAGGAACAGCAGGTCCTGCACTGACTAATGCATCAAGAGTTGCTGTCATTTTGTGACTTATGTTGTACAGAAACAGACGCCAAAGGCATTTCAGCTACACTAAGGATATGGGAAGTACTGAAAACAAAGACTATGCCCGTTTTAAGCGTTTCGGTGCCCATGTTGCTATTTCGGCAGCCTCGGCAATGACTGGGAGCACTGTGTCAGTGTCCATTTTTCGCTTCACCCCATGCCGAGACTTGCCCACACCATGCTCTCATGTCATGGATCTTGTATTCACCCTCTCATGATCTAGATGTGTCCATGGATCCTGAGAGGCCGAGCTGTGGTCCTCAGCTGTCGGGTCAGTGATCGTCAGTGTCATATACCAACCTGGGGGGACCATGGCATTCAATGATGGCTGGGGCCCATCATCAACGTCCATGTGCTCCTTGGGATATTCGAACCTGAGTAGGTCAATCGTCCTCTTGAATATTGGCTTTGCCTTCTCATCCTGCACCATGACCCAGTCATGCAGGACCATCAGCTAGACCCACTCATCCATGTCCTTGTTGTCCCGAACCTGGTATATCCTGACCAATTCATGGATGATGAGCCCCATCCCCAATGTCCACAGCTTGACAGTCACATGACTCATGGTTGCCTCCTGATCATCGGTCAGATGGGGTGCCGACAGAAACCAGCCAATGACCTTGTGCCAGGTGGGGAGGTCATCAAATGTCTTCGACGGCAGCCGATGATCAGTATATGACCAAGTCAGCCATCTGGGCTTGCCCTTCATGCCGACCACTGTGGTGATGACCAAGGGCTACAAGTGAAAAGGTGTTAGTACTGGTGTCTTTTCGGCAGGAAAATTGTAAGACAATTACCTGGCAAGACTGGAGAGCTCTTTGAAGATCCACGAGGACAGGGATGATTGAGAGGCCGGACAAATGAGAGGCATGGGTTGTAGCCTCTTGTCACAGAGGGGGGGAGTGATGATGCTGTCCTGCAATTCGGCCTTGGTCATCAAGACAGGCATTTCATCATTCCATGCAGGTGTGATTGCCCTTCTGACCCCAGCTGGTTGTTGGGGCTTTGTGCTGGTCATGCTGATGGGTGATGTCAGCAGTGCGTTAGCTTTCAGCCTTCGATTCACAACAACAGTCAGCCTCCGCTGGGTGGTCGGCCTTGTCTCGGCATCATCATTGGCATCATCATTGGCATCATCATTGGCATCATCATCAGCCATGTGGATGCCGACAAGGGATTTCAGGAGTCACCTCGGCTTCGGCCTCAGGTTCACTATGACTGTCGGTGTCAGCTGGATTGTCACCAATCCACTGGGGCCGGCCTCATCTGGTCCCTGCCCATTGGCCACCCACCTTGGCCTGGATGGTTCCTTCACCTTCTTCAGCTGTATGTTTTCCCAATCCAACACATGACAGGTCTGCTTCACCATTGTCTTCATGGTACCAGCCCTGGCACCTGGCCATATGTGCCACCAATCATAGGCTTCTCAGTATCTGTCCCTGATGGTAAAGTGTTGAGCAAGGTCTCAGTGTATCATGCCGATGCCGAGAGTCCACAGCTGCACCGATGCATACCCGAATGATCCTCTGCTGCTTTTCATTAGATGTGGGCTGAGGAGAAACCAGTCCAGGGTGTCGATGAAAACATGACCAGGTCACCGCTGTCAAATGAGTTTGGCACCATAGGTCCATGATAGCCACTCTGGCTGTTCCACCATGGGGCAACTGACAGGTGTCTCCTTAGGCTAAGCCTAGTAGATCAAGTCAGAATCTGCGCAAGATGGTACAGACCTCAAATTTCTCCAATCAGCATATCAATTCATTCCACCAAGATGTCTGACACAATGTCCGAAGGAATGCACATTTGTTGGAGGCCTGTGCCGGCACTACCCCTCGGGGCAGGATTAGGGTGCCATCGTCAAAGGTTTCTAGTAATGAGATCATTGTCAGCAGCATGTTAGATAGCCTATGAATAAATCTGGCATACTGTGCAATTTGGCCCTGTTGCCCAGGTGTTTGTTGTCCGAAGGTGGGCCACCAAGGATAAAAAAGTCATATTCATCAGCATCATCGGACTCATTGGGGGCACCAGATGAACCCTCATGATGTTCGATTGGCGACGACATGTTGATGGCACTAACCACCTTCCCTTTTCCCTTTGCTGCTGTCGGTGTCGGTGTCGGTGTTGTTGTTGGTGTCGGTGTCAGTATCGGTGTCAGTGTGCGTGTCAGTGCCGGCATGGGATGCCGGTTTCTCTTCAGCTTGGATTTAAGTGGCAGCGTCTCTGCTTCACTCGCTTCTTGATTAGTGTCATCCTCTGATACTGCTCTTTGCTTTCCCTTCTTCTTCTGCAGGCCTGCAGGTCCAGCCTCCTCCTTGAAACTCACTGCCTTTCTGCTTCCTTTCTCACAGTCCTTTGCCAGGAAACCAGAAAAACGCAAAGGCACCAGATTTGCATTTTTCCTATCCTGCCAATGATGGATGATTGTTCAGACATCTTTTGCCACAAGCCTTGATGGCTCTGGAAGTTTCATCGTTGGGGGCAGGAACTCCTCTTTGATGAACTCTCAGATGTCCTCATTTATAGCCACCCAAGGCACTAAGGCTTTCTTATTCCCAGAACCAACCCCTGTACATGCACAATGATCAAATCTTTCACCTTGCATATCATGTTGAATCTCATGATAGTGTGTGGTCAGATAGACCCTGATGAAGTCCTTCTGCCATTGCAAAGTTGGCATGTCCTCGGTGTCAAATACAGGAAGCCGAGGGTAGCCATGGCTGTCAGAATTGAGCACAATTTGTTCCTGACGCTTCTTTTGAGGTTGGACATCATCAGAATTATCTGCCGACTGACCCTCGGCATGCTCTACATCTGTTTTCCACAAGTTATTGTCCATCAGTTCACAGACACAGACAAATGATGGTTTCCTTACTGAAATAAGATTGTGCATATCTCATCCAGTGCCTCATCAGGCCTGCCTCAGTCTCCCATTTTGGATATGCCTCGGTAAATGTTGTGTGCTCAGCATTGTCTCCAAATTCATGGCTGTGTCTTTATCTTAGTTATCTAAGGCATGTCTCTGATCTGAAGGTACTTACGCAGCATATGAGACAGTCCCCATTGTGTCTACATGAGAACTAAGCACCAGGATCTTCATACCGAGCTCTTGGTGCATCCTGCTAGAGAATTCCTTCATATACTTCCAGCCATACTTCTCAACTAACCTGACAGGTTGAGGTAAGTTATTTGTATCTTGGACATTGGCTTCTGGGCACTTATGCAGCTTGAATCTCATTTAGCAGCATTGTCTCATTCCATTCCCTCGCAGTCTCCTCATATTTCTCTAATTCTTCCTTTGACAGGGAGTCACAGAGGGTCTTGAGGCCTGCTTGATACTTTGCAAAATATGCCGATGTTCCTGGCACTGATCCTGACAGCTGCCAGACAGCCTCCTCCAGTTCCTCCTTCTGTTCAAATGCAACAACATGTCGGTATGTAAATCTATGCATTTTCACCAGCTTCTTTTCCTTCTTCTGCTATCCATTATTATACATCCATGTTTTTACCCTCCAGTAACATCATTAGTGACTAAGTGCACTGAGTCCTCAAATACTCACCTTTCTCATCTCATTTCTTTCCAGCTTTGTCAAGTTTGCCTTCTCTGCCAATACTGCATGTGCAGCCTTTTTTACTACTTCCCTCTTATCCCCCTTGGAAGCCTTTCTGAATTCTGAGAGGAACCCTTTGATGAGCACTACTTGGTGTTGTGTGAAAATTGTGGAAGGCATGGTGGGATGGGCTTTTGTTGAAGGTGAGTATGAACATTGCTAAAAATTGGTGTGGTAGTGGTTACAAGTCATTTCCAAATGTCTGTACAAAACTGTACAGTGTCTACACCGAGGAATTTCCATAAGGGGGCATCCTCTTGTATTGCGGCCAAATTCTTTCCTTAATTGGACTGCTGAACACTGGTGGCCCATCCTGCCTTGCCAATTTAGGCCATTAAAGGTACACTTCTCAGCTCCATGAGGAAGTCAATACATTCCATGGCACTGCACATAGCAATGAGTCTTGCCAAAGCATCCGAGTAACTTGACTCCAAATTAAGTCTGCTACATCTACCATCATGGTGAAACACCACAAGAGAAAGGCCATCAACACTGTGCAAAGGGTAACATGGGTAGATAAAATTACTACTAGAGGTGTATCAACTAGACAGGTTTCCTTACATTCTCCTAAACTTGCTCGTATATCTTCTTCAAATACTCCTTCCACTTCTACTGACAGTAGGAGCATGCATGCAATGGGGGAACCCATTCCAATGGAACCCTTGAAGTTGCCCAAGTCTTCAGTGAGTCCACTCATTTTCTGTGCTCTTAAAACTCAAGGTAACTTATGAAACAATTTCGTTTAGAATCAGAATGACATCCTGAGAGAATGGTTGCCCAAGAGGTCAACTTATCTTCATGAGTTGATCTCACTTTCCACACCACCAAAGATAGATCCCTGTCAGAGTTGTCACATGGGTGATGCTCTCTGAAGATGTCTAGATTGTATGGGTTGCCCTGTAGAATGCACAGACTGCTGCTGAGCCTCTCACACCAAACACTTCTTTCATTGCATCGAGCAATGGACAGGTCATTTCTTCAAGCCTGCCTGGCTTGGTAAAGTGGGTGTAGAGATCTACCTAGGTCATGGCGGAGCACCCTGTCCAGTTGAAGCTGAGCCTAATCCTCTTGAAGACTTTGGTGATATGGATGTTGACTATAATAACCATGACAAAGACTTGGATTGGGAGGATGGTGATGAGCTAGTGCTAAGGCTGAACACAAGTCGATCCCCAGGTGACTTGGATTTGGACCTGCAGGTTTCTGCACATTTTCAGGCCAAGTCAATTGTGCCACTTGTTTTCTTCATGATTTGATCCAAACCTGAAATGTGACTGCCAGGTTACCTGTTACCTGCTACCTGCTTTCCAACTTGTAGGTGAAATACATATCATAACAAAGAATTATAGTACTGAGACAGCTGATTTATTCCTGATCTGAAGAGTCCTCATGCTCTGTATCAGTGCCACTCCCACTAGGATCAGACTCATCCCTTCCATCACAAACCTGTGGACCTCTGTGTGACTTCTGACGTATATTCTCCACCAAGTCTTTCTCAATAACCAGACCCTCAATTTTAACCCAAGAGCCAAGGACAGTACCAGCACGAGTAGACTGATCAGATAATGAGTGATGAAGACGAGAAACATTTAACCTTCCCTGGGAGAATGAACGCTCAACATCAGTAGATGCAGCTAAAATAAAGATAAATAAGTTAAAATAAGCTATACTGGAGACTGAGATCAATCCTACCTGGAGCAGAGAGGAAGTTCAGTGCCATTCTTGCAAGAGGATCTTGATCTGGGTTCAATGAAGTCCAATATTCCAAGGGTTCCAGTTGTGTTTGGATAACTGGTAGTGAACTGCACAGGTAACCCCCGGGTACTTTCAGCTGTACCCGGACCTGCACCGGCATGTACCTGTACCTGTCGTGGCGGGTATAGGTAAAAGCCGGGGTACAAGATTTTGTACCCTGGGGTCACCCATGTACCTGTACCCGTCGCGGGTGACCCGCGGGTCTCTCACTTATATGACTACTCGCTAGTACATGTATTATATGGTATATTAAATGTAATATGTTTGGCAGGCAGTGTAGGGCTGCCCAGACGGACCGAGGCCAATGGATATACTGAGGCCGAAGGATATACAGAGCCAGATGGATATCCCAACGCTGACGGATATACCGAGAGCAATTGATATACCGAGAGCAATTGATATGCCAAGGCCGATGGATATACCGAGACTGCATAGAGATGCCATCTTTGCATTTGAATTAATGAATGTCAATATGAGGCATAAGCTGATGTAGATTGATATGCAGAGGCTGATCTTTAAATTCTTACAAACCATTTATTACTTGTAATACAACCTGGCTCCTAATGATTCCTAGCCCAAATTTGCTCTACTAATTGGGCTCGGTAGCCATAGCTTAGCACTCTGTGGCTCTTTTCATCAACCTCTTTCTGCCCTTTAGCCACTACCTCCTCCAATGTCTCTCTCAGCTCCTTCAACTCTGAGATGAAATCTTCGGTCACAAGTTCATTTTCGTTGGCCAGAGTTGGTTCGGCTTCTTCGTCGAGGGGAGCATCACCGAACCAGGTGGAGAACATCTCCCAATGTGTTTGCTGTCCGTAAATACAGTCAGTTAATGTCACTTGAAAATGTAATCACAAGTTACCCCTTCGACCGACACTAAGAAGGATGCAGCCATCACCGAGTATGGCGTTTTTGCAATCTCCCTGCCACTTTCCCACCAATGCCTCCCCTCAATCTGAATTCCTTCCACCTCTGTCTGGCCCTCACCGTGAAGCGACAACAATGACAGCTTCTTCCACATTCCAGGTGTTCCCAGTATCCTGTATACTGCATCGATGATGGCCGGTGGTGACCCCAGTTCCAACGATTTCAGTTGGCACATCCCGCTGAGCATCTTGGCTTCTATCTAATCATCCCCTTAGCCAGTGTTTCCCTCTGTTTTGAAATACGCACCACTTCTGTCACTAACCCCAGCTCTTATTTCTGATAGTCCACAGACCCTGCCTCTTGTAATGATCACAGTGCTATGCTGATTCTGGTAGCAATGACATCCAAATAGCATCTTGCATCATGTTGCATGGTGGGCACTGAGTATTTGATACCAGATTTGAAGTGCATCTTGATGGATGTAGGATGAAGGTGAGGGATGGACAGCCGCGTGTATGTTGTCTCCTTTTGGTGCTGTGACATATTCTTCCCACGTGCTGTTTAAGATCCTGGGGCCGAAGCCAACCTTCAGGCTGCCAAAATCTTACTCTTGTAAACTTGTAAATGTATATACTTGTAAATATATTGGATACATATGATACATTTCATTCAAACCCGGCATTAGCTGGATTATCTCCCATGTGCCTCAAATCATCCAAGACTTTTGCTATGTGCCTGTCCACTTTTGCAGTCTCTTCAATCAGCCATGCCTGGCCATCAAGTTCCGCATGTCTCAGCATGGCCGCCTCTTTCACCACTTCCCAGATGTTGACTGCATCCTCAATGAGCGAGGTTGCCTTTGGCTGCATCGATCCCAATGGCCCGCAATCCCAGTAGTTGATGTCGTGGCCTTTCAACTCCTCGAATTTCGGCTGACCGTTGTGCAACCGATCCGTTCGCACCCAAGCATGGTCGGTAGAAACTGACTCACCTCATAGAATGTCATTAGCCCATCGAACACATCCCTTCCATCTATATCCACTTCTCCTCTCCACCAACATCCCTTGTAGATCGGGTCCATGATATCACAGACCCCACTCGGGTCTCCCTCCTCCGTCCTGGTATCGATGGTGTCAAGGTTGCCCGAGCCTTCCAATACCATTGCAGTGTCCCTGAGCACTATCAGCACCACCAATTCCTGACCGAGTACCCAGGCACTCCTGATCAGTGACATGGCCTTAACCTGATGACCTCATGCCTGAATCAGCTGTCAACAGTCAACCTTGGTAAGACAGCTTACCAGTTCTTGAGCCAGACCATACTTCCACAAAGGCCACAAAGCCGGCTTCTCCTCTCGCAGTAGATAGTGTAGTGCAGAACGCACCCGGGAACCTTGAATGTATAGCAAGTCTTGTTCTGATGACATAATTGTCAGGGCAACACCAAATACAACAAAGTACCGGTTATCCTGTAAAGATACAAGACCAGAGGATGAAGCGAAAGGTTAGAGGAGGAGGATAAGAGGGAAGAGAGAGGAGAGAGGTCACCAGAAAGCCATCTTAGAAGGAAGCCCCATAGATATGGTGGTAATCCTGAGATAACAGACTGGAGAGTCTGTTACTCGTTTATTGCAATATATACACTAATGGTACAGTGGCTGTGTACTACTACATTTGGACGTGAATCGGACGCGCTGTGCTTGCAGGCAATCATCAGGTGATAATGTGCATAGCACAAGAGAGAAAGGAAATGTGAAGAAAGGAATATACTAAATAAAGGTGATCATCGGGCATGAGGTCAGTGCATGTTTGTGGACCGGGATAGCAGGATAGCCTTGCGATCGAAAGGCTATGGGCAAGGCTATGGGCAAGGCTATGGACCGAAATAATGATTGGCGGCTGTCAGATTTATCTGGTGATCGATCGATAGAAGTGTGATCGATCGTTTGTGGGTCCAGAATCCGGAAGCGAGTTGGGAATGGTGTGCCTTGTCATCATTAGTCCAAATGGGGATTAGAACAAAACCCGATCGGTTGCGGATGGAAATAGATTGGTGGAGTTCCCATGTGGCAGGCCGAGTCCAGAGTGGAATGCAGTTGTTGTGCCTTGTGATCAAAGAAGATATAATAAAAGAATTGGTGGGAATGTTCATGTGGCAATTGTTTAAAGGCCGTGTGAATGTCCGAAATAGGATGAAAGAATGTTCGAAAAAGGAAACTAGATAGGGGTAAAAGTCATGTCATGACAGCAGTGGGATTCAATACAGACAGGGGTTATGCTACTGTGGAATGTGAGGGCGTCGCCTGGATACATGCACACACAATGGGAGCCACTCCATGTGATGTGGAGCTGCCATGGACTGACAGAGGATGTGTGGACCTATATGAACTCGATCTGGACATGGCTGAGGTGGTTTTGACGACACAGGGTGTACTACGATGGTGGTGTCCGAGATGGGCGGTGCTGGCTGCTCTGGGTCAAACGGTATGTGTCCGGACATCTGGGGAAGTCCATATCGACAATGGGATGGGTATGGAAGCGGCAGCATTCACCTATGTTGAATGCAGGTCAATGTGGGGTGTGGGATTGAATCATGATGGGGTGGGGGTCATTCTGGACGCAGTGAGCTCACTTGCTGTTGATGACCGGTGTGTGGATATCTGGGGACTTGCTATCAATGATGTAGGGTTGTGTGGTGCTACACACTGGGTAGGTGGCACATCCGCATTGGAATCGGCTTTTGGCGATGCTTGGTGCCTGGGTCACTTGGGACGGATGAAATGAAAATGACTGAGTGTGCAGGGCTAGGACTCGGAGTAAGGGTTCTAAGATATGAAAATGAATGGAAAGAGTCCAGCACACGACTCAATGCCCTGGACTACACTGCCTGGGGCACACATGCAGGCTAGATCACCTCCATGTGCTGAAGAGCTGTGCAAAAAGACCACAGGCGGATGTGTGGGACCAGTGGCAGTCTAGTCAGAACCCAAAGGAAGTAGCGGCAGTCAGTGGATTGGCACAGTGTCCCTGGAAAACCCAAAAGACATCATGCAGGTGGTGGTTGAGAGTAAGAAGCTGTCTCTGGGAAACCCAAAAGACATGGCGGGAAGAGCAAGAGAGTTGAAAAGTTTGTTTGTTTTTGTTTTTCCACATGAACCGTTGTCACAGTCAATTTCTATTCAGTCACAGTCACATTAGTAATGGGATCAGCCTGAGGTCACAGAATATTTAAATAACTGGGGGGAATACAACTGTACAACATCAACTCGGAAATCTAATACAATACACCCTAGGGCCCGCTGCCCATAGATGAAAGGGTCGACTTTGAGTCACAATTGTGGATCTTCTTGACCCTCAAAGGGATTCAGGCTGCATCACCGTGTAGGCCAGGGGGATCCCACTCTGCTTGAGTAACACCACTAATTCAGCAATGCCTCAGTCAATGTCCTTCAGACTCCGATCAGCCAGCAACATCTCCTGCCAGAAATTCTGTAATTTCTTCGCAGTATGGAAGACTCAATCTTCAGCAACTGCTTTGAGCATGAGGTACTTCTCACTACTGGGGTGGCAGGGCTTTGGAAAGTTATGTTCCGGCTTCAATGTGACCAGGCCATCCATTTGTACTGCTCCTGTGTCTTCATGGGACTGAGACCACGGTGTATTGGCCATGTTGCAATCGTGCTGGAATGTGGACAGGGGATCAGTTGACTTTATTTCTGAAAAGTAAGTGTTCAAAGTGTATAGTTAGTATGACCAGTTAAGTGACTTAAAGCCTGACTCCACATACTTCTGATTTGAGAGGCCGATGACCAGTGGATAAGTGATCAGCCAGCTTATATGGGGTTGGGCTCCCAGCAATACCACTACTACTTGGACCATCAGGAGGTGACATAGCAGATATCCTTGACAATTCCTTCTGGAAGGCTTCTAGCTGGAGCTTGCACCACTGTAGATGATGTTCAGCAGTGATTGTCATGGAGAATTGTTCTGCTCCTTTGAAGCGACCAATATTCAGGATGCGATTGATATCTTTGGGCTCCTGCAAGTAATCAGGCAGATCTAAAACATCATCTATGACTTCAATCTAAAATACTCATCAATAACTTAAAGCTCGTAGGAATAAATTCATAGTATGTGATGACATACTCCTGCCTTGCCTGTGGACCTCGGAGACTCCAAGTCTACATTATTAATAATTCCTGCAGTCCGACTTGATGCTGGCCGTAGCTCAGACTTGTCGTCAGTGTTTAGTGCTAGCACAAATCTGGTTTAGTGCGGACAGCATATGTCTTTATTAATAATATCAAGTCACCTGAAGTTGATGGATGTGGTTTATGCAATTGGTGAGTTTTGTGTTTTGTTGAGAGGGCCGAAAACCACTTTCGCATAATGATGGTGTGCAGTAAGTGAATAAGACTCCAATTATGACTCCGACTTGGCAGATTATTACTGAGCCTGAGCACAACTTGCAATTTACTTTATTGCAAACTAGTCCCCTCTGTACATGTCATCCATGGCGATCACCATCTCATCGTCACTAAAATTCTGTTGACTGTCCAGCTCATCTTCCGAGTCAACTTGAAATTCTTCATCTGAGTTCTCCACATCCTTCATCCACCCACCTCGCATGGACTTCTACCACCAATACTACCCCTCACTAATGTCTCATCTGGCCCTACGAGCACTTCGACACTCGCCCACAGCCCTCCTTCACCCACTCAGAGTCATTTACACACCCAGTATGTACTTCAACCACAACTACTACCTATCACTAACGTCCCATCCGGCCCTGCAGGCATTTTGATACTCACCAAGAGCCTTCCTTTACCCACCCAGAGTTATTCACACACCCAGTATGTAATTGTATCACAACTACTACCTGTCACTAACGTCCCCTCCAGCCCTGCAAGCATTTCTCTTTGCCACCCACATCTTTCATCCACCCACCCCACATGGACTTCTACCACTGATACTAGTACTACCCCTCACCTAATTCCCATGCTATCAATTGAGAGCATTTCAATGAAAATCCCTTCCAGAGAAGATGCCAAAGACCATGTTGAACAGTCTGGAAGCACTTTTCAAAATTCTATCTGATGAAGGAGTAGTAGTGTTTTTTGCTCACAAATGGTCCATTTGTGCTTCAGCAAGTGACATTTCACCGAAAGCATTTTGAGAGATCTAGCTCTTGTGGGGGTTGTTTGACTGAGTTTTTGATTAGTTTAATGCATGGGATGTGTTGCATAAGGATCCCACTCTCTCATCTAACAAGTATTTTCAAGGTATTCAGCCTGAGCTTGACTCGTCAAGTCACAACAGGTCACTTCAGGTCACAATACAATAGTAATGTCTTGTGATCTAGGTGTTTTTGAGGCCTATCTTATAATTGTCTCCATATCTATAGTAAAATAATCATTTGTTGCAATACATATGTGAACTTGTACACATTGTAATACTTGCCTGGGTCCTATAAGACTGCAGGAAATGATATCTTGGCAGAATAATTTCATGTGCATTGTTGTGGCTAATAATTGATAGCCAAGGTTTTGCCAGACTTGACAAAATGGGATTGAAGTAAATTAATTACAGGTTTGTTGCAATCCCCTGTTAGCCCATGGCCAATTTTCTGCCAGCCTAGTGAACAACAAGAAAAATCTGACATAATTTCCCTGTCAAGATAACAACTTGTAATGCACAGTGAATCTCCTGCAAGCCTGGTGATAAATGAGAATTTTCTGAAATAATTTCCCTGTCAAGATAACAACTTGTAACACATGGTCATTCTCCTGCAAGCCTGATACAAAGTGGACATGTTCTGAAATAATTTCTATCTCATTTTAATCAAAGGCCAAACACCTGGAAGCCTGATACAATATGAGCATGTTCTCAAATAATTAATACTGATTGTATGATTGTGAGGCCAGTTATGGCATTACAGATGGTTAGCAGACTGCTAACAAATTGTCAACTCCGCCTGGATATATCAGGGTCTCCCCAATTTCCTGATGAGAGCACAGTGGAAGGCAGACATTAGAGGCAGCAGAAGTGGGGGCCCACACTAGTGAAGTAGCATAGTGTTATCAAAGTTCAGTTCCATTCAGTTTTTGGCTTTTTTGGCTGAACTAGGACTGAAACCACCCTAAAAGGTTTCAGCATGTTCAGTCTGCTTTTGAAATGCAGTCCGAACATGTTTTTTCCCCCTCTTCTATTACCTCAGGAATGCTGCATAAACATCTATTGATATCGCCTGCATGGTCCTGAGGTGATATAAGTGTCATCTATAGTGAATAGCATGGGTAATCTGCAGATATTTTTTGACTACCTGTACCTGTATCCAGAAATACCTATACCCACAGCCATGGGTCTGTATTTCTGTGGGTTTACCACAGTTCTCACAGGGGTCGGCGGGTACTAAGCAAGGGTATGCGGGTCTCCATGTTACCCACAGCCCCCATGCCGTCTCTGTGCTACCCTGTAGCTATCTCTGTCCTTCCCTGCAACCTCATGAATACATCACATATGTCAATTGACATGCCGTGCGTGTTCGTGAGGTAGATGTGGGTGGTGGGAAGATGTGCTAGATGAGGGGTATGCTCCAGGTGTACCCCTTGTCTACGTTGGACATGTAACCATGGTCTGTGTTGGATGGTGATGTGGCCATCTCATTTGAACGAGACAGTTGGTGGGGACATGGCTGTTTCATTTGAACAAAACAGCAGCTGGCATTGGCATTGGCTGGTGATGTGGCTGTGTTGAACAAAACAGCGACATCATCACCTGCCATTTCGTTTGAATGAGACAGCACTGGGTGATGTGGCCCTTTGTTTGAATGAGATGGCAGGTGGTGATGGAGGTGGGTGATGGCACTGGAAGAACAGTGTTGGAGGATGGACACAATGACCATTGTGTTTGTCCTCGAGTGAATAAAAAAATTAAGTTAAAGGACGTACTTTTGCAACTGAGGTGGATGCATCATCTTAGCTGCATTCATGCCGCTTTCCTTCACCCTCCCATGTTGGTGTACACTCTCAGGTACTTTTCATTTATTTGGATGGTGGTGGTGAGGTATAAAAGACAGCCAAACATGTTCATTTAGTGTGTCACATGACAGGCCTGACTTGGACAAAGTCAAAAAAAGCCTACCTAAATAAGCTTATTTAGCTCTTCGAGTATAAGACTTTGTGGTGTAGCTAGTGTATAGCGTGGGTTTACTGCAGGTTTTTTTCAGGTATTATCCGGGTCCGGGTACTACTGTAGTACTATGGGTCTCTCATGATTACTACACCTAATAATATATACATGATAATATCATTGCTCACCCGCTCACTGCCCACTCACCCGCTCCATTTGCTCACTCACCCCACGCACTCACCTGCTTGCTTGCCCACTCACCCATTCCCTGCTTCCTGAGACCTTTTCTCGGGTGACACAGCCTGGGTGACGTGTTTGTGTCATTGGTTGTTGGGTTGTGGTGGTGATGTGGCCCAGGCAATGTGTTCACATTGGGCGGTGACGTGTTTGCGTTGTTGGTTGTTGGGTGGTGGCAGTGACATGGCCCAGGCAATGTGTTCACGTTGGGTGGTGGTGCCAGTGAGATGGCCTGGATGTGGGTACTGGTGCACCCAGAACATCTCTGGAAACATAATAATTAGTCAATAAAACTGTTTTACTTACCTTTAATAACCTTGCTTTCCTTCTGCTTGACTTCATTGAATGTCGAGTGGTTGTGGTTGGGTTGCTGGCGTTGTTTGTGTTTGTTGAGGTAGCACAAAAAGCTCAAGAAATTCGAAAAAATAATTGTTTTGAGCTAAATAAAATACAAAAAAATATGTAAAAAATGTGATAATATCTGCGGAATGCTATTGTATAATACCCGCACATACCTGCCATACCTGCGCCATGGGTATGGGTTTTGTGCAGGTTCAGAAATAGTTATCGATACCTGGACCCAGTGTGACCCGTACCTGTGACCCGGCAGGTTTTCAATACCCACGCTATGCACTAGGTGTAGCAGATAAGTTGGCAATAATTGTGTGATTTGCTGGCCTCGGTTGTTGGTTTCGAATCCCTCCAGCAGCATAAATTTTAGAATGTATTGTATTGTTACCTGTGAGAAACCCATGAAACCTGCCATGGGTAAGGGTTTTTCGCAGGTCTAAAAATCTGTACCTGTACCTGTACCCGTCAGACACTTACCTGCAAACCTGCATGGGTCAGGAAACCTGTGCCATTCACTAGTTATCTACAATAATAGAATAAATAAAACTTAAGATAAAATAAATAAATAGAAGAATAAATTCCCCTATGCTCATTTGGAGAGTGGAGGGGGCTGGTGGTGCCAGTAGATAGTGGAGGAGGTGGTGGCAAGGCCACATCACCCCCAACTTGCATTTGCACATGGGCAGTGTCTACAACCAGGACCCAGCACCACAACACCTCACTTGGTCTTGTTAAACAGGAATGCCCACCACAACACAAGAGAGGTAGTGTTCAAACATACACAGCTGGGTTGGTGCACCCCAGCTGCAACAGGTATGTTTTCTTTTTACTACCTATTCAATCACTTTGCTAATATGTTGTCTCTGCCTGCTGTCTCACCTGCATATGCAAGACAGAGCCTTCGTTACCCAACATCACCCACTGTCATTCAATGAGGTGGGTGTCATGGTGTTGTCAACACAGGCCACCTGTGGGCGACAGCTTCACGGAGACACACACAAAGATCAAGAACATCATGGAAAAGCAGGGTGGTCTATTTCAGTGGGCCCAAGAGCACAATTGCAAGTTCAGTCTCAACAAGTTTCAGCTAATTGACTTGTCCCAGCAGTGCAAGCCACACCCTACCATGGGAAGACCAGGCCAATACACCAGCCCACACTTGTATTGCAGGGGCAACATGTGGAGTCAGCAACGACAACCATATTTCTGGGCATCAAGATTGACCAAGAGCTGCATTGGTTGGAACAGAGGGATCTAATGGTTGCAAGGGTCAAGTATAGGCAGCATAGATACACAGAATAGTGTGTATTACTAAGGGAGTACCTCCAGCTCTGATATAGTGGCTTTATGTAATTGTTGTGGTACCTAGGATACTGTATGCAGCTGATATTTGCTTGGTTGCAGGGACATAGCCTCGGCTGTCTCACTCGATGAGATGGACACACCCCACCACACCTCATGCCATCCCCCATTTTTATGAGAGCGACAGTGTGTTCACCCCCACCTCACACTGTCTCCCATGAAAATGAGGGACAACATGTTCATACCACCACCACTGTCTTGCATGCAAATGCAAGATGGAGTGTCCTTTCATGGCCCACCCATCTTATGCCATCTCCCATGAAAATAGGGGACATCATGTTCATTCATGGCCCATCTCCATCTCACACCGTATGCAAGGCAGGACAGTGTGCTTGTTTTATATAACATGTAGTAATATTAGTGAAATAACATATATTTTCACTATGTAAATGTGTGTGCAAGCACCCACACAGTTTGCAGCACAACTACAGGTAAACTTGAGGTTTTGGCAGGTTACCTACTGCAGGTGCAGTGTGACCTGTGCCCATCCTCAGCTGGAGGTGGTACCTTCTCTGTGTTGGCCTGTAAAGAGAGAGGATAATTGGGGGAAGGTTGGGTGGAGGGCAAAACAGGTGACAGTAGTTGAGTGTTTCGATAGGGAAAGGGGTGAAGCTTGTGTATATTATTGGTGATAGCAATGGTCACAACAGCATGGGATGACATTGATGAATCATATGAAGAACCCAAGCTTTGAGGAGGCCAGATACAACAGATTGGTGTGAGATGGTGATGGGGGTGATGAGAGTAAGAGTGAGAAGATAACTGGGGGAAGGTTGGTGGAGGGCAAAATAAGTGACAGTAGTTGAGTGTTTTGACAGGGAAGAGTGAGGTTTGTGTATATTATTGGTGATAGTGCATGTCTACATTAGTGTTCATTAGCTCACTAGTATTTTACCCTCAGTAGTTGTTGACGCCATCACAAACAGAGGAGCAGGAGCAGGAGGAGTATAAATTTGTGTAGGGCTAGTTAAAGCCCTAGTACAAGTGGGAATGAGATAGTTAAATACTGTGTACTCACTGTGCACTATTCACAGATCCAAATCAATATATTTGGGTAATGAATGTATGTGCTGTTTATGAGGGTTGTAGTAGTTAAGTATATCGTTATCGTGTGACGCGGATGGCGTACTATACAGTTGTTTGTACATGTGTATATTGTGGCACACGTGTCCACAGTAAATAATAATAATAAAATAATAAGAGGATAAGGAGATTAATGAAAGTAACCAGGAATCATAGATTCCTTACACTCTTCCCCCCTTTAAGAGGAAGTAATATGCTAAATTAGCATGGGCCCATGAGGGTGTCGGGATCGACGACGTGTTCCGGAGGCTCAGGCATAGGCTCGATGCGCCTGTTACAAGGCTCTGGTAGAAGCTCGTCTGCCGAGTCTTGGTCGCCTTCTTCGGCATATATCGCATATGCGTTGTCAAGGATCTCCTCGATGGGTTTGTTGTCTTGGAAGACAGAGAGGGCATTAAGCTCCTCAATAGATGCGATGGTGCAAATATATTTTGCCGTTATAGGCTTGATGCTGTGTTTAGGCCATTTGCCATATTTTTTAATTGGCTCAGCGCGCTGTTTCTCGACATGAGCCAGGGGTGGTGCTAACATGGAGGCTAACGATGCCATAGGGCCGGTAGCAGATGCTGATGAGGCAGGGATGACAGTGGTAGAATCCACAGGTGATGTGGGTCTGCCAGTTTCGGCATGTGCAAGGATGGCACGTTCTGCGTAGCCATGGAACATGGCCTCATAGACAGTAGTGTCTAACCTGCATTGGTAATAGTAGGTAGCGATGATGGCTTTGTCGAAAGGTTTATCGTCGGGGAAGTGACAAGCTTCCCAGAATCAGGGAACGGTGTTTGGGGTGACCAAGCCCAAATATTGGCCGTTGCCAAGTATTTCAAGAGCTTTAAGCTTGAATGCTCTGCAAGCAGATCCAGCAGGCACGCCATCCCGAAGGAATTGCCACACTGCTAGGTCATCTGATCGATATTGGTTTTTGTTATCATGACAAATTGCCTTGGGTACGTCGTTACGGTTGATGACCAGCTTATCAACTGGATATTGGGCTTGTTGGCCCGCAGGTGGTAGCACCTTGGCTTGCAATGCCAGGGCTATTAGTGCTCATTGAGTGAGCGACCATTGGTCAAACAGAATTTTATATGCCTCTTCGGCGAGCACCCTGAAAGAGGGGTGAGCAGGGCCAATGGCCGGAGGTTGGGCTGAAGAGCCTTTCTTTGTGGGAAAGAACTCTGGGCCTTTAATGTTTCTCCACAAGGAGTTGGGGTATAATGACGGGTGACCGCTGGCTCCTAAGGCTACAGGTAGGCCATTTCGGAATAGCCTCATAGGCATGGGTGGTCCAATGACCGATGATGGCTTTACCTTCACTTTGAAGGAGCTAATTTTGCCGCTAGGCAAGGGTTTCATTTCACTAACGGGGCCGGCCAGTTTAGGAGGGACTACGAATCGAGCAAGATTCACAGTCTGAGCGTAGGATGGTCCCTCCATAGGCTGCATGACAACCGGTAGTGGTCCGGGTTGGGATTGCTCCATAGAGCAGGTAATGGCTGCGTCGTACTCTAAAGAGTACAGTTGGTCGATGGTCATATCCTCATAGGGTTCATCATCGATGTGAGGATAAGTCACAGGTGGTATGGGCACAGCAGGGCCAGACTGGGTGTAGTCCCTTGATTTACCCTTGGTTGGGGTAGGAGGTTGGACCTCAATGCGAGCTTGCAACGAGGGCCGAGTTTCACTTTGAGCCTGTGAGGGCATGGTGTTGGCCTGAGCCGATAGTTGTTTTTCCAAACTGGCTATTTTGTCTTTGAGCCTTCGCTCTTCATTGTAAAAGTCATCAATTTGGTTGCGCAATTGCACATTATCTTTGTGTGCATCGGTGCGGCCACAATCGTAGCCTTGTTCCCACACCGATTGGTGAAGTTGTTTGTGCCAATAGGCATGTTGCTTTTCATACAGGGCTTCGGTAGCCCCATTATCATGTTGTGCCACCAGGTGGGCAACATAATCGATGCACGGATTGCATCGTTTGGGGTGCACTAGTGCGTGCAGCTTAGAGTCCATCTCCATTGGAGGTAGGACACGAGCGGTTAAGCTCGCGATCGTGGGGGTTTCCTCGCGTCTATGACATGAAGAGCGTGAATGATGTCCTGAGGGACCGGAGATTTTGGCTGGTAAGCCTTTTTCTTTACCGTGTGAGTGGGATTGGGACTGTGAACTCTACCCACAACTGGGTGATCGGCGGGGGCTTCGGTAGGACATGTGGATACTAGGTGAGGAAGATTACAGCGGAGCTATAATTGACCATTTATACCTGTGGGTATCGGAGCTTGAATGCCACACTATGGTGTTTGGTGGGTATTTGCCACATTGCCGTATCTGGTAGGCAATTGCCACACTGCCGTATTTGGTATTCGCTCAGTTGCGACTTGTCATGCTTTCAGTGTGTTCGCTCCGAGATAACTCCCATGGTGTAGATACTCCATGGAGTTCAAGATAGCGGTCAAGAGCCGATAGCTCAGCCACTGCGGCTAAGGGTTCCCAGGTGTAATCACCATAGGCCCATTTGATCTTAAATGATAATTTGGGGGACCATTTATGGCCAATTATCTCGTCTACGACCCATTCGTGGTCCGGGTCTGTGCCAAAGTCGCAAAATGTGTCAGCCTCCCTCTTAGGGAATAAGTCATCATGATTAGGTTGATGGGGCCTTAACAGGCTCACATGGAACGTCGGGTGGACGTGTTGTATATGGAGTTCTTCCGGTAATTCTGTAGAGTTGCTGTTAAGCACCTTATACGGCCTGATGAATTTGGGCAATAACTTTCTGACCCTGTCTTTCAGCAAGTTTAAGTTCTTAGTTGAAAGGTAGGCTTTACCGCCTATAGGGATGATAGGATTGTCTCTCCTATATGCGTTGGCATGATATGTTTGAGTTATGCGGCTAGCTATTATAGCATTGTGAGCCGCCTCAAGGTTTGTATCGCTTGTTCAGTGAATTGCTTAACGCCTTTGTAGGGTGTATCCAGTACAGGATTATTTAACATAGTTGGCATCCAGCTGCTATTCAACTCGAAAGGTGCAAAGCTCGATGAGCTATTTACTATAGAGTTAAATGCAAACTCTATGGATGGCAACTTGTCATTCCAATCGGTTTGATTATCGTTTACGAAGGCGCGGAGTGCCTGATTAATTGAACGTATTGAACGTTCCATAGCACCATCCGTTTGAGGATGGAATGCAGTTGACATTAATAATTTTCCACCGGTAATACGGTGTAATTCTTTCCAAAATTTGGAAGTAAACTTAGAGTCCCTGTCAGAGACTATCGATTCCGGCAATCCGTGTAAACGGACTATTTCTCTATAGTAGAGCTCAGCTACTTCTGTAGCTTTTACTGTGATAACAGTAGCTATCAAATGTAGCATGGAAGTTAATTGGCATATGACGACCATTATGTAGTTGTATCCGTTACTTTCGGGGAGCGGTCCCATAAAGTCAATGCCTACTGAGGCCCATGGCCAATTAGGAATCGGTAGACTATGTAACAGTCCTGCTGGGCGCTGATTACTTGTCTTTATCATTTGGCATTTGCCGCATGATTCACAGAATGTGATTGTATTGTGCATAATTTTGGGCCACCAGTACCAATTTCTAAGGTACTTTAGGGTCTTATCATGGCCAATATGGCCTAATACGCTGTGAGCGTTATCAATTATTACTTCAGGAATCCTCCTCCCTCTCCATAATGCGTCTGGGACACACAATACCGTTTTATTTTCATGACTTGTCGTGTATAATTTTTGTCCGTCAAGCCAATAGCTTGCGTATTGTGCAGGAGCCACTATTATTTTGTTGAGGAGGCTATCCTCTTTGTAATATTGGCCTAATTAAGCCATTAAATTGCTTGATGATTCCAAGTGAATTGGCACCGTTTCAACGGGTCGAATAAAAGGCCCAGCCATCACCTTTCCTTGTGCTGCCATGATTATTGGCTCGGGGAAACCTGATTTTAGTTCATTCTTATGGTTTTCCGTCGTGAAGTCCCCGCTAGGGTCTATTCGTGCGTCTACATTGATGTAATCACTCAGTGAGTGTAATTCTGACGATTCGTCGGTGATATAATACCGGGATAAGGAGTCTGCTACCTTATTCAGGGTTCCTTTGGTGTAAACCAAATTGTATTCGAAGCGGGATAAGAATTTCCACCACCGTGTCTGTCTATCAGACATGTGTATCTTCGATTTGAAAAAGGTCAACGCCTTATGGTCGGTTACCACGATAAATCATCGGCCAATGAGCTTATCTTCCCATTTGACTAAAGCCTCTAATATGGCTATAAATTTGTGTTCCCACATATGATAATTGCACTGAGCTGGTGTGAATTTCTTGGATAGGAATCCAGCTGGACGCGCTTTGCGCCACTCCGGTCCTTGACTGTAAAGTGCTCCAATGCCCCTTGCAGAGGCATCACATATGACCCAGATAGGGTCAGGTTTTTGTGTATCCACCGGTTTTAATATCAGTGTATTACAAGTAATGATTTTTATCATTTCAAAACACTTTTCATGTAGTGGAGCCCATACAAAGGGTCGATGATTATGGGTCATACCCGATAGAGGGCTAGTATATGCAGATATATCTGGCATAAACTGGGCTAGATATTGTACTAGTCCTAGAAAACACTGTACGTCATTATAGTCTCTAGGTCTTCACCATTCACAAATGCGCTTGAGCTTGTCCTTGTCAGGTAGTATACCATCATCGGTGATTACATGATCTAAACAGTCCATTTGCGTGGAATATAAGTCCACTTTTTTAGCACTTAGAAATAAGTGACTTTTGCGCAGCTTGTCAAATACGAGCTGCAGATGTTGTTCATGATTCTCTAGACCATCAGAGAATATGAATATATCATCCAGATATACATGGACAAATCGTCCTATATATTCTCAGAATTTAAATGTTGAAATGTAGAAGGCACATTACAATCGCCTTGTTGAACTACATAGCTCACAAATGTACCAAATACGGTAGTGAATGCCGTTTTGGGTACATCTGATTCTCTGATGCATACTTGCTCGTATGCATCGGACATGTCCAATTTAGTACAGTACATGCCGCAAGCCACATCATGACGGATACCATCTTGATCTGGGAAAGGAGTGACGTCCTTTATGGTATTTTCATTGCACTTGCATGCATCTACCACGGTTCTTAACCGTCCGTCTTTCTTGTAGACGCATAATAGTGGAGCTGCACTATCTATTGTGGTTCGCTTCCACCATCCAGCTTTCTCATATCGGGCTACCTTTTCCACTAGCTCGGGGCGGAGTACATCCGGACATCTCAGCATGTGATATGAAGGCTTATAGCTTTTGTCAATGAAATTTCCCGTATGGGAGGCATCTCCAAAGGCACTGGGACCATTAGGTCTTTTATACTTTCTGTCCATTTCTGGGTCAGCATTGCACAAGCGTTCATGTCTATCAATGGCTGTCTGCCAGCATGCTCATGGTGAACTTGTGTGTCCACTTGTTCACTTGGCTTTTTGCCATGATCTGCCATTGGCTTTTCATTGTGACCTTCAAGTCACTTCAGCTTTGGATCCTTGCTGGGTCCTGCTACCGCATTGCAGTGTAGCTTAGCCGGCAGAGCTGTAGGCTGGTTAGTCCTTTTTATTGGCATTTCTAGGCCAGCCTGCGGTCTTACCATGACCGTTTCTTTCTCTTTGCCTTTGCTGGCAATATTATTTATTATAGCTTTTTGGGCTATGACCGTGTCGACGGCTCTTTTTATCGTAGAAGCTATATTAGCTTTGACTTTTATGTCCACCATTGGTGGTTTATATAGCTGTATTAGCTTCTTCCCCCCTTTTGGGGAACCAAAGTTGCCTGTATGCTCAACATGGTGTTTGCCATTTATTATGAACGCTGCGCATTTTTCCTCTCTAAAGTCGAGCACGACCTTATGCTTGTGCATAAATCCTGATCCTAGTATGATATCATACTGGTCTAGGTTTGCTACGTCTACATAGTGTTCGGCATTGAACTTGCCTAGTTCTAAATTAGCTCTATAGCCATAGTCAATTTGAGAGCGACTGCCTCATGTTGCCATTTGCAGACCTACTGGGTTTTCCAGCTCAAAGGGTATTTCACCCATAGCGGCTAGATAGTCCGGGGATACCATGTCAGTGGTACAGCCAGTGTCTATCAGGACATGCGCTTTATATCCGTTGATATAAATATATCCGTTGATATAAATATATCCGTT
>QLPF01001882.1:31582-50688 GCA_003314045.1 Hygrophorus pudorinus
TGATATAAATATATCCGTTGATATAAATATATCCGTTGATATAAATATATCCGTTGATATAAATATATCCGTTGATATAAATATATCCGCTGAGGGAGAGCAGTTTTTCAAAATTCCTTTTTGGCTGTTTGCCAGATAACAATTTGCATGATGCTCGCATCCTATACACCGTAAGAGGTGCGTCAGACAGCGTAGTTGCTGTGCATGCGTGTGCCTCGTATTGAGGTTCGAGCGGTATTACCACTGATGCATATGAGGATACATGGTGTTCCTCTTCATCAGGTTGATAGTCCATGTTGTTTGGATTGTATTCATCGGCACTATCGCCCATGTATTTGTTCATGTCTTCGACATGTTCTTGACCATTTAACTGGTTATGATCGATCTCATGGACTTCCATGTCCTCTTCTGAGTACAACTCGGGGTCATACTGTTCACCTTCCAGTGATTCACCCAATGTTGGGTCTTCGTCATTTTGATCTGTAATTACTTGAGCTACAGCTGCTCTCGGTTGTGCCGGATAAGGGCAGTTGGGGACTATGTGTCCGAGACCGTTACAATGGTAACACCTTAGATTTGATTTGTCGGTTTGCAGCCAGAGTCTGGGTGTTTCCAGATGCAGTTATATGCTGTTGATTAGACCGGTTAGGTCCTTTACTAAGTGGTACTGAACTATTAGCTGTCCTGTTGACAAAGGGCCAATTACTCGGCTTCTTAGTATATCCATTGGATTTATATGACAGCTTCTGAGGCTGATATTTATTTATAGTAGCCGTAAGGTTACTACTATTTGTCGAGGGTTTACTCGTAGTATTTGAGCTTGCGCTCAATTTTCCTCAGCTTGCATAGGACCAAGCTTCCTCTACTTGCTTTGCGACCCTTAGCAGGTCATCTATAGTAGATTGTTCAGCGGTATAACCGTTTTCTAATATCCGGTTGGATATGTGATCATTGAGACCAACCAGGAATCGCCTTCTAATGCGATATTTATCTGGTAATTCTACCATTCGTTGGGCAAACGCCCGTAAAGAATTGTAGAATTCTATTACAGTTGACTTATTCTGCATTAATGCATCAAATTTGTCCACTGCATCCTGGCTAGAGGATTGATGAACAAAACGTTCTTTTAACGCTCGTACTATGTTGTCAAATGTCCATATGTCGGCATCGACATCATTTGTATCAATGGTTTGTTCAAACCATTCTATTGCTGCACCCATGAGGGTAGTACCAAGTAGGTTTACCCTCAATTGGTCGGTATCTGCAGTTAGCAGCTGGTATATCTTGAAGTGCCTTAGTAGGGCCGCAAGATATTTTTCAAACTCTGCTTGAGTTGTTTCACCCTTATAAGAGGGTAATGATAGTTTCAAACCTATTTTGCCCACTTGTACTGAGCAAGGAGTTTCATTATATGTGGCATCGTATGCTGCATGTATCATAGTGATTACTTGCTCTGATGTCACGTTAATAACAGATGTGATTGGTTTAGCACCACGGTTGAGCCCATGTGTGCTTATACCAACAGTGGTATCTAACCTATTGGTGTCAAAGGTCACCAATGACTTATGAGGTCCTTGACTTCATGGAAACTCTGCATTAGAGTTGGTTTGCAATACCCTATTAGGGGGAATATGAGCGAGGCTTGTGCTCATGGATGCAGGTATGTTGTGTCCGGGGTGGGAAGGGGCGACCCATGTATGCGCCCCTGATGTCCAATTTGTAATTGCTCATGGCCCAGTGATCCCTGAGGGCATGATGCAAACTCCATACGAGTGCACAGACATTTCCATCGAGTTCAAAGACACACACTTGAGTGAGCAACTCTCCATTTTTAAATTGTTGAATGCTGCGACTACGTTCATATTCATTCATGCACAGGTCAAGTTGGGTCTCATCCGCGACAACGACAGTTGTCCAATCCATTTGCTTCGCCCTGGGCTGTACCAAAACTTGGAGCGATCAAGAGGACACAGGTTCAAACAAAAACATGGTGCGGAGCATCATGCTGTTTGGGTAGTTGATGAAGTCCTCGAATGTGTGCCTGAGTTTGATGCTGTCGGTTCCAATGAGAAGGTCATAGCTTGCAGTGACAATGTAAGCAGTATCCATAACAAGTCCCATAGCGAGAAAGCCGTTCTGGAGCGTAGTGGAAGGATACACACCGAGGACATCACTGTGGAGAACTGTTTTAAGACAAGCGGTCAATATATGTCAAAAACTAACCTAGCAGCCAAACCATGCTTCTTCAGCAAATCGTCCCTCAGTCAGTCTAATGTATATCATCAAGATCTAGCAATGTGAGATCATATGGGGCCATCTGCGTGAAACTTTTTGATGGAGTATTGTTGTCATCAAATTTGTGGTTCAGGACAGCAGAGTCAGCAATCTGTGTCATCACACAAATTGTTGGGTTGCGAATGATATCGGTCACCGGGAGGTGAAGCCCAGCTTGGCGTGCAGCACAAGCAAGGTGGATAGCAGATACAGAAACACCTCCAGCAGCATAGAAGTCATCCTCCATACCCAATGACCCTTCGCTAAGTCATAATATCGGAGCCCACAGAGACCAGATTGCTCCTTCCAGCTCAGTCTGAGGGGTCGCATGCAGATCGTTCGCATCTGGATATGCCAGAGTATCCACTTCCATGTCTCGGATTGAGGTCTCGTGGAGGTGAAAGTAAGCATCGAGAGCCTTGCAATCCAGTTTACCAGATGTTGTGAGAGGGAATTGGTTCAGCGGAACATAAGTGGTAGGGGCCATGTAACTGGGAAGCTTCTGGCAAACAGCATACCCCAGTGATGCCAGCAGAGCCCCAAGGCTATCTTCATGGATGATTATTAATTCACCCACTTGGGTGATACTCCAGGAATGCTACCAAAATCTTGCACCCGATGTTGACCTTTAGAACAGCCGTGTTTGTGATCATCTCAGTCATCGCACCATTTCAATCTCACCAACCTCTACCCTCAGCCCACGTATCTTAATTTGTGAGTCACTACAACCCAAATACATGATGGAACCATCGACTGGGCTCAGGCAAACAAGGTCGCCAGTTGCATACATGGTGGAATAGATTGTCGACGAACACCTCAGCTGTTTGCGCGGGGTCCTTGAGGTAACCACAGGCAACCGATGAAGAGCTCTCTGATACATCCTAGGGGAGCAAGTTGTCAGTATGTGTCCAGTACGTAGATAGCATTAAGCCCGAAAGGGTAGCCGATGTTGGAGACTAGAGTGGATGCAGTGACACGATTGAGCACTGGTCTCTGTAGGGCTGTAGCTACATGAGTGAACCTATGAGCTTCATCGTATGCAGGCAAGAGCATGTCACTCACACATTCAGAAGATGCACGGCGTCAGCCTACCTGTGCTGAGCCTCAGGTGTTAACAGCTCCCAACATTTGTAACAATGAAACCTCTTCAGGTCTGATGAGAGCAGCAACTGCGTGTAATATACAAAATCTGTAAGCTGTTGCAAATTATCTCTGCACACTCACCAGTTGGCGTTGTCTCTAGGAATGTAATGTCTAGAATTTCTGCGACTGCTCCCAGGTTTTCCATCAACTGCTGTTTGGGATACGATACACAATGTTCCTCCAGCACTTAGGGAAGTGCTCCAATCCTTCAGACGGACATTACTTTGTTTCCACCTCAAGAAATCAACCCACTCACCCAGACACTGACGTCAAACATATAGTGAGCAAATTGCAAGACACGACCATCCAGAAGACCAAAAAGATCACGAGAACCGATCAAACTCTCAATAATGGACCCATGATTGAGGCCAACATGAATCACTCATGAAAAGAACATGAGAGATGTCATCACAGATGATGGGCTCAATGTCTGGTTTGGGAGCAGGAGAATGTCTTGAAGTCGACCAACATTGAACTGACGCCAGCATCGCTGACCACGCAGCAGTTACCAGTGGTGTGCAGAAAATTTCCCTTGAGTCTCCAATATTGGTCTACTTGTGAAATGCTCAACATCCACAGGAGTCCAGCCGTCCATATGCCACTTAGGAATCATAGAGGGGACATACATTCTTCCTTCCCGACCACACCAAGCTCACACTGAACCCCATGCATCAACACCAACAATTACAATGACTTGTTCAGTGACAACCTCAACTCTGACGGAACACACATCTCACTTCCACCATCCTCCTCTGCCCCCCATCTATCCCCACCAGCAGCACCATCCGATGAACCCGACGAAATTCGTGCTATCTGAGGTACGACCGTCAATCTTGCTGATACAATGAAACTCTTCCACAACTTTCCCAAAGGTTTCAAGCCCAAATATTGTGTTGCTTATGACCGTGATCTTGGGTCGCACATGCGTGCCTTTGCTATGCCCAAAGAAGGAGAAGTCGCATTATACGAGACATACATGCAAAGAATGCGACAAACGGGCGATACAAATCTAAACCTGGACATGGACAATCTCCTCACCTATCCTCCGTGCAAGAAACTGCACGCCCAGCTTGTGAAGTACCCACAGGAAGTGGTGCCTGTGAAGGATCGAGTACATTTTGTACCATAATTTTTGTTCACAGTCACTGCACTCGCTGCGGACGCCCCAACAGAACTGCAAATACAAACAACCTACATACCAAGTGATTGCCCTGCACAAGCACAGGCAGGGGATTCCGTCCGGGTGTACTCTGTGAGTATGATGTTCACCAGTAATGTGACTATAATCAAACTGAATACACCTCCAGACTGGAACACTCTTCCCCAATGGAAAAATTTTCGAATCAAGCCATGACCGTGGCACACTATTTCCCCTTACCTGTGAGCCTGACAACTTGTCCATACCTGCACCCACATTACTGACTCAATATGTGTGCCAAGTTGGGGTAGGGCAAGTGATCAAAGGCTGGGACGAAGGGCTCTAGGGTATGTGTCTCAACGAGAAACACATTCTCACAATTTCCTCACATAAAGCCTACGGTCGGTCTACCCCTTTCTAACTGTTGTCTGTACATTCAAGTTGGGTGTGAACTAGACTCCCAGAGGTTCAGGATTATCATCCCCGCAGACTCAGCCCTTGTGTTTGACGTTGAGCTTGTAAGTCGATCCCAAAGTATTTCAAATATTGATTAGCTTCTCATCAGGAATACAGTGTAGTTAGGACTCGGAACATTTCTGTGTCCTCACTTGTTGCTGATCATGATTTTAGCTGTTTAGTAAATGCAACAAATGGACTAGCAATAAAAACGATAATTCTACATGTGAACCTACATGTAGGGCATTGCCAAGATAAACCAATTACAGCATAAGGAATTGAACTCAGGAGAATTCCTCCAACTGCGAGCTGCAAAATCACAATAAACCAGGTAACAAGTTTGGTCTTCGTTGTTGGTGTCGCAACTGAGATACTCTCCCTGAGCAAAGTATGTAATACAAAGGTGAAACTATTCAGTAGTCAGTAGTTAGAATCGTTCAATCATTAAATTGGGGAGAAACCTGTCACTCACCTGGGTTGCACGATACGCTATGCACTCATCAGGAATTATTTGTGCCTGAAACTTGTGCAAGAAGCTAATACCTATAGGAGGCTTGTTGGGATTGATGGGGTTCGACATGAAGAGTAAGTGTAACAGCAAGATGCTGAAAATTTCATTGGAGAAAGGACTGTAAGTTCCCTGCTGGTGTGAAATTTGTCAATAATGCAACAAGGAATATGGAAGGTCACTCACATCCCGTCAGAGATTCAGAAAATTATCATTTGTTTTGATCTTCTCATAAAGGGTGATGTTGTAGAACTTTGCAGGTAAAGACACTGGAACCCAAGTGATGAAGGGAATGTAAGGAAATTCTGACTCTCCTCTGGACGACTTTTTCTTGCCCAGTGTCACATCACATGTGTACAGCAATGCGATAGTTCAGTTATTATTTCTGGTTGATGTACAGAAGCCATCCATCAACCTCTTCATATTGTAGTTGCAGTGGAGAGCTAGATAAAATTTTATTTAATCAAGTTACATTTGCAGTTGGTACAGACTAACTCACATGGCAGGATGGTCCCTGGGTTTTTAAGGGAGAACTCACAAATGCCTAAATTTAATTCAGCCTCATAATTTATCTCCCACTACACTCCATTCGTGATTGTCCCACAATGAATGTTGATTTTGACGTATCCAAACACCTCAAGGGTATGAGGGCAGAATTCCCATGCCTTCAAGGTGGATTGATTGCCCATAGGCAGATCTAGCTGGGTATGAGGGATATTCCCTGCAGCTGGGAAGCCATGCTGTGGTGGGAAATTGTACTGCGGTGTGTGTTGGGGAATGTATCTGGACACAGTCATAGTAGCATTATACTAAGTAGTGTAGATATTAGCATACATTTATGACAGTACAATAATACTCACTGTGTCTCTCTATTCCTCTGCCTGAGATTGTCCAATGTGGACATGTCCTCTGCTGGCTTCAAGCTGGAAGCCTAAACACTAATCATCAGAATCAAGTGAGTGAGAGAAATCATGCTGGAGATCGTGCTGGAAATCATGCTGGAAATCATTAAACGACATTACAAGGGAGGCAGACATATGCCTTCTGTTGTCTGGTGAGCCATTAAGACACAGAGTTGGCATCAATGATCAACTGGAAGACCCTATTAGTACATATGTCAGTATATGACACAATAAGATTTTATCACCTGCCAATGTCATGTATGTCATGAAGTATCGGCTCAGTCTGTCTTCTGAAGTCTGCAAAGCAGTGATATAGTAAGAAATGTCTGACAGATCTAGATTGTGGAACATGTGATACTACACAATCTGAGGTACAGCACTGACTGCTGTGAGCAGAAGTATATGTACTTCCCTATCAGCTACATGTGTCAGATCAGTGGGTACACCCATCTGGGCTTAAAAGAAGTAATCCAGGAAAACTTGTCGAGTTTCGACCCAGATGACCTCTGTTGCAATGGCCCTCTGTGCTCATTATGAGGATGATTCTTCTTCCTCTAGTTCTTTGTTGCTCAAGGGTGACTCTCCTTGCACTTCCCCCCCCCCCCCTGAAGAGAGTCTTCTCTCACTAGTTGATGTTTGCTTTCACAATGCATCTTTGTTTGAAGCGGTGGACAAACGACCCTACAATTTAGTATGTAATACTCTTTCTATGTTAGACATGCATTCTCATTTTCCTTTCCAGAGCATCCAACTTCCGATGAAGTATGATGAGATGCATGGAGTGGCCAAAAGGCAGTTATTGGAAGTTTGTGCTGTTCATTGCCACCTTTGCATGGAATATATTCTTGCTTGCCATCTGTTTGATAAACATGGTTTGTCGTTGGAGGATTCGGGGCAGGAGAAAAAGAGTATATTTGAGAGACTTGTGGGAGTCGAGGAGAATTTGGATGCTTTACTTGTCGTGGCAGCTGAATCTATATCAGCAACTCATAAAATTCACCAGTAAGTGCAGTTATGTGTTGTTTCTGTTTAAACTCTGATTCCCATGTTTTGCAGCTCTTTATAGGTATTTATGCATGTCCTGACACGGACAAAAGCTCATTTCAACATTGTAACATCGTATTCGTTAGCTGGTTCTGACGAACAGATTCGGTGACTGTGATGGCTTGAAGGCTTGTAGGAGAACATTTTTTACCTGCTCTACTTATATTTTATTACGTGTATGATGTGTTTGTGTGCCTCTGCTAGTCTTGTAGATGATTTTTGGGATCAGTACTGTGAAAATTGACGTCCTCTACCTATGGTAGTGAGAATGCCTATGCAAGATACTGCTGGTGATCCAAATGCCCTTTCAAAAACTTTTTCATTTCAGATTAGAATTAAAGAAAAATACCATACAGTTATTACCAAAAGTAACTAGAATTTGTCTTGCCCTATGCAGACATGATAGCGAAATACTTTATGCATCATGCAGAAACCACAGCAACACCTGGCAAAAAGGCTCCTAAATTCTGCCTCTGGTATTCCAGGCATCAGCCAAGCATCAAGCCAGAAAAGCTGATCCAATGTGTTATCAGGTACTTCAGGCAAGTGCTTGTCAGTAGGTGCAGTCAGTGCTTCGTCCCTTGTTCCTACAGAAAGGACAAGATAGTTAACTTGGAAAACAAAGAACATAAGTAGACTTACTGATAAGAAATCTGCACTTGGAAGCACAAGCTAGGTTAGCAGCATTGTGCATATTCTCTCGATAGTGAATGGCAGGGGTATTTTGACTCAAGCCAGGGGTATTGCCATATCTCTACAGATTACAGAGAGATTGCCCTCAACAAATTTGTAGCATATAAAGCATATATCAGGCTATGTATCGTGATATCAGGGGTACAGTTTTTATCATATGTAGATAGCAAGGGTCTGCTATTATAGCCAGGGGTACAAGATATCTGGGGGTTTTTTGAATTTCTGTACCCCTGGGCAAATGCAGCATTTGATTATAATAAAAACTGTACACCTGATATCAAGATTCATAGCCTGATATATGCTTTATATGCTACAAATTTGTTGAGGGCAATCTCTCTGTAATCTGTAGAGATATGGCAATACCCCTGGCTTGAGTCAAAATACCCCTGCTATTCACTATCTCTCGATGGTTGATCAAGACTTGAGGCACAGCTATGGCTGCCGTAGGTAGAGTCGGTAGCATTGTGTGAAAGTAGTTTACAATGTGCAAAACTCACATTGCAGGGGATATCTGTGTACCAATAAGTCCTTTGTGGTATACATATATATACTCTCCATGCAGACTGAATTCATTAATGACATGATGTTTAACTTGGACTCCCATGTCTGATCCAACTTACCCAAGTAACCACAGCTATTGGTCGCACAACCCGTTACATATTTACCCCAATATGGGCCATTATCCGCAACATAGACAGCTGATTGGGTATAATCGATCACATTTTTGATGCAGGCACAGAGGCAGCAGGGGAGCCTGAACTGGTGAGTATGGCTGTGAGAGATTGCTGGGAGTTATATGCTCCCCTGTCCCATGAGACACAGGCCTTGGGTGTATCAAAACAACTGTCTTTAGCATATCAGTGATTGCAGCATGAACACAAACTCACCAGAGCCAAAAGCGAAGGTCGCCTGATTGTGAATCATAGTGCAGAATATTTGGGGATATCGACCATTGTTGACGGAAGATGTGTCTGATATATTGTGTGTGAATTTGTGTAGAGTCTGGCATTCCAGTAAGTGCAGATGCAGTTTCCAACATCAGGGATCTCTTATATGCAGTTTTGCAGGTAGATCTAAAGTTCATTTGTTACTGGTAACAACACTATAGTGCACCACCACCTGAGGTGACAGCTACCTGAGGCCTTGAGAGGCGACATCTTGAGTACTTACTAGCAACCAACTTTTGGAGTCACAGCAGCCAAATCTCCATAGTTACGCTTGAAATAGGTATGCAGACCACAAGGGACACTGAGTAATTTCCTTATTTGGTGGCAATGCTGTTGCGATAAAATTCAACCCTTTTATAGTAATTAGGCCTGCACAGCAGCTAGCGCTGTGCTGTGATAAAGGTCATCAATGGCCATGACAGACCTCACCCTGCCCTTTGCTTCTAGTAGCATGCTTGCTTTCTTGGCTTAAAGCTTTGAAGGGTGACCAGTGCTGACTGTTCACATCCTGTCTGGTACTAAACATATGCTCCACCAGTCGAACCCTCTGGAGCAGCCTGATGCTCAACTTCCTGGTCTCTCTTCTCCTGTGACTCCTGTGAGCTCTCATAGTCGCAAATATGATGGTGTGAGTCCTAATACCAACTTCAACTTCAAATATTGATGAACCTGCGACAATAACCAGTATGTTGACAGTGACCGATTTACCCCCAAATCGCATGGCCATGCGTGCTCCAAGTACTACCGTCTCAATCCTCAGGACCAACTTGCCCCGAAGACAGTGGAATCTTTCGCAGATCAGGCCCAGGATGGTGATTCTTTGGCCCCGGATATGTGCCATGCCCAGACTAGGGCAAGGCATTTGAAGTTGACAGGTGAGGCAGCAAAATGTGTTGCTGATAACAAAAAGGGAACGGAGCATGCAGTGAGTTGGGCATTCTCATTGTGGTGCTGATTGCTCACAAATAGTTAGAAAATGACTCCAGATCGTGCAGGAGAAGCTAGCCTCATGCAAACCCTACCCTGCCGTCATCATCATTGTCATCATTGTCATCATTGTCATCATTGTCACCACCCAAATGATTCAACTTCCCCGGATAGCTCTGATGTTCTTTCTGTCTCAGACAGACATCAATTTAATTTTCCAGATAAATCAATTGATATCCGCATTTCTAGCCCAGAACCGTGCACAAAATGATGCATCAAATCATGATGAATTTCTACACTCCATCACACAAAAACGGGGGTGTCTGGCTGAAGTGGATCCTGACAACAATGTTTCCAATACAATCATCACATCAGGTGCCTGCATGAATGCTAAACCTGTGGATCGGGATGTCCAAATGAAATACGACATTGCAAAGAATGAGGAGGGGCCACTCTGAGAAACTGTTAAGAGGGAGAGTCCAACACCTCCTAATTTGAAAGGCAATCAAAAATTACATAGCCAGCTCAAAGTTCAGGTCCAGGATACCAATGAGCTGAATTTGAATGTCTCCAGCAATGATGAATTTATTCCTACGTGCCACCCAGGCCTAGGTGAACATGTCAAGAATATCAAGACCCACTTGTCAGTATGGTATCAAATTATCTCCTTTATTTGAACCTTGCCCCACTAATATCTTATCATAGTGCCCACTACCCCTGGAGCACTTCTTGCTCGACTCAAATTACTTGAAGACCATATCGTACAGCTTGAGAAAAACTACCCACTGTGGGCCACTCTACATTTCAACCAGCTGAACTGAGGGGTAAGTTGTTCGTCCTATGTGCGTATACTCTTACATTTATTTCTCATAGTGGCACCCCCACCCTGCCGGACACTTATCATTGTCCCTCTGTATCTGCGACCAATTCAAGAGAATCCCATGTCCATGCCTGTGTATTCTTCACCCACCGGCTGTGACCCACCTATGGCTCCCATGACGCCTGAGACTAGGCCAAGTGGGAATGGAATGAGGCACAACACATTGAGCTTGCATCGGGCAGTGACGGAAAAGTTGTAAGTACAGAAGGCTATGAGTGATTTGGCTGGGGTTAATTAATGGTGCGCAGTTGGTGAAAAGAGTTGTACTTGTGGATTCTAATGTTGGCCTCTCACCTCAGAAATATTTGCAGTAGATAACCATGCAACAAGCTGCTCCTTCAACAAGCATCTAAGAGCCGATATGTGCAGATATAAATGATGTCTTCACATAACCTGCTGTCAGTATCCAATAAGGACATGAAAGATGAGTAATATGCTCTTGGCCTGACAGCCCAAGAATGTTGGACACCCGTGGATATTTGATCAGCTAAAGTTTAAGGGTCTAACATGGCAAGGGTCTGAATGCAGTGGGTTCCCAACCTGCAAATGCTACTTATGTGTGTAATAATTTGTCCTCATTTTGCTCAGTGCTCAGCAGCAGCAAACAGTCAAATTTTTGAATTAACAATCGGCCTCAAGCTATCATTGTTTTTAGTTTACATACTAGGGGAGCAGCGCAGCAATTGGGGAAGCGGTAGTAGGGGGTTATTGCGGTGATTCACATTGATGATAGACAATTATTTTGAATAGTTGAGAAGGGTTAATGTTTGAGAAGGGTCGGCAGTGACCGTCACGGTGGCACTGACATAGCAACATTTTCCATGAATTCTGAGATTTCTCAGTGTGAACTTTCTGAACTACTCTTCTATCTGTGTCAACAATTGCCATGTCTTCTGCCAAATGTCCATGGGATATACCAGAAATTGGAATCTTTTCTATCTGAATCTGAGTCCCTGCCCTGGGGCCTTTCTGACTTACCTCAGGCTAGTAAGTTGACTAGATTTCCAGGTCACCTGAACTTCCCCCAAATTCTTTCACAGATCATTATAGCAATGCTTCTTATCAACATGATATCAGCCATACTGCCTTGGCTCTAAATAGTGCTGGTGGTGATCCTGTGAGTTGCTCATTCCCCAACTCGGACAGGGAACCCTCTCATAAATTTTGATCCCGACCCACAGGCTGCCAACTCCAAGGACAGCACAAATCATAATGCTGATATTCAAGTTCAGGCTTCTGGGACACCAAACATTAGTCACCCGGAACGGATGTGGGAACACAAATCCAAATGTATTGCAAATCGAAAGGATCAAAATCCCTACCCTGGCCAGACAGGCCAAGCCAGAGAGCCCATCCATATGTGGACTCCAGACTGCCACTGTGGGGGCATCAAACATGCGAAAAAGAAGAAGAAGAAACAGCAATGGGCTACTGATGCGGCAGAATGGTGGGAGATTATGGGTACCCCTGTATCAACAATAAATGCTAGAGCATCAGAACCGTTGTTGACAATATTGCAAGGTCTCATGAGCAATGTGACGGATCCAACTGGCGTGGGTTGGGTACAGAAAATGAAGACGCTGGTGGGGAATACAGCACGGGTCCATGAAAACTGTGCGTTCACGAACAACTCTATGCAATCACTTATACTTCATTGCAACCAAAGTGTGGAGATGGCTGCGGGACTGGATTTTGTGAGAATGATCAATATGTTGCAGCTTGCCGCAAAAACAGACAGGTAAGCAACAGACTGCGCCCACTACAGTTTCTCATGAAATATTTCTAGGACGATGCGGACGCACAACTTGAAGTCCATCACTGCTCTCTTCAAAGAACAAATCTCAGCCATGGATGGCACTCCTACAATGGTAATGTTCTATGGATGGGTGTTATTAGGCACAAAGCTTTCTTCCCTAGCCAGTGCTGGTGGGCATTACATTGATACTGGAAGATGATAATGTGGTTGCTAATATTTTTCACAGGAAGTGTATATTTGCTTATGATTATTGCGGCAAGGGAGCTATGGAAAGAAATCTCACGCTTGAACTACAATGAAATTTATGCAATGAGTAATTCACTTCGATGGCCAGATCTTGAATATCAGCTACTTTTCTATATTGACCATGTTTCTTCTGAATAACATCAGCGACTGACATGGGACATGATATCTCTAAACGTCTTATCCCTCTGATTAACTATTTGTGCCATGAAATTCCTTTACAACTTTCCACAATGTTTCCCCCGTCACTTCTGACTGATAACAACTTGAGCAAGGCCATTGATTGTCACGATTTGAAGGCTTCAGATCAATTTTTTGACAGCATCGGAAAGAGGTAAGTGTATTCTTACCACTAGTAGTCAGTGCTGATATATCAGCATCAGTTTGTTCATGGTGTGCCCTAGAAATGACAAGATCTGGTCACAGTGCCTGGAACCTTTAGGTCATGAAGACCATTTGTTACCGCTTCACATTATGAATCAGAATTTTCTCAGGTCATCTGCATCTGTGGCATCCAGTTGTCCTCCATCTCCATTCTCTGAGTCAGATGTTGATGTTGACAACAAAGATTTTCAGGCCATTCAGTTAGACAACGACAACTTGGATGGTGACCACTACAGGTCAGCGGATTATATGAACTCACGACGAGATTTGATATCAACGCAAAATCCAATGTGAAAGTCCCATATCCCAGAGATGATGTGGAGGGGAAGAAATGGACAGAGGCACAAAGAATCTTCACAGATCAAGCTCAAGTTCCGGTGGATAGTGCCGACTTTGCTAATATAGTAGGCAATATTTTGTGCATGTAGAATGTAGCTTCTGATGGTTATCTTTATCATAGGTGTCAGAGCTATATGCTGACGATGGCATAAAGAGAGCCAATAGTTACATGCTCTTGGATGAAACATTATTTGATCAGTTTATAATTTTTATTATCTTATTTTCTGACCTTACTCATCCAACACAGGAAAGAGATTGATATCCGTTGCTCTGATAGATCGGTTGGGGGGAGACATGCCTGCAGCTATACACTTGAGCCTCGAGCACAACATTTGAAATGCCCTGTTGGTTGAAAGCAGATCTCCATTGGTCTATACTGATAGTTCAGCAGCTCAAACTAGACACAAGTTTCCCACCATCCATTTTGACTACTATGCCAGGAATGGTACAATGGTAGGCACTTGTATCTACGTGCGACATGACATCTTACTGAGGTCATCAACTAGGGAGATGGTGCACCGCCTGAAGTGCACCCCCTTTTTCTCAGGCGTAAAGGAACTTCTAGAACCAATCACCATCAGCCAATTCCTAGGGTCTCAAAAGAACTAATGCAGCATACGAGAGAGTATGATAATCTTTGCAACTCATTTGAGGAGGTTTTTTCATGGATCAAAGCAAAGGTATTCAGCAAAATTAAATTCTTGGTCTTATTTTCATTCTGTTTCTTTAGTTGATGAGTAGACTTCCTGATATCTACCAAAGTCTTTCTATATTCGCTGACATTCTTCCTGGAAAGGAAGCCTCCCCTATTCATCCATTTAGGGGCTTTGTTCTCAACCTCAATGTTGTCACTTGAGCCCATTGAGATGTGAAGGATCTGATGGCTTGTCTGATTCTAGTTATTGGTGACCACCAGGGTGGGGAGCTGTGTTTAGTGGAGCCAGGCCTGGTGTTACGATTGTGTAATGGTGATATAGCTCTTTTCCCATCTAGTCGCATTACCCATTTCAACCTTCATTACAAAGGTATTAGAGCTTCTATTGTTTTGCATTCTGATCATGCAGGGAAGGGTTGGGCAGAGGACAGGAACGGTTGGATTGGCCATAGTTTTATGTCACAGTGATTATGTAAATATGTTTCTCAGAGACGCTTACCCCGTCTCTTCACCGGCATCTACCACACTCCTCGTTTTAACAGTGTCTCTGGGTTGTGCGAGAAGAGAAGCATGCCTATTCTGTTAGTTGGAAGCGCAGCAGAGGAGGACACATACCTGCTGTCTGAGTGGCATATTCCGACTCTTCACCTATGGACATAATGATTGATTTTTTCTAAATATCTGTCAACAGAAATAAAGGCAGAAGGTCGACTATCAGGAACTGCCGGTTCCACTGGTATCATAGACCAGTCTCAACACCTCACCTGTTGTTCCACGTCAGGTATAAAAGGGCTACTAGTAATAGTAGTTGCTGGTAAGTTACGCTGCCAATCTTCAAGTTCATATGACTTATTGTTTTCTGCACTGGTGCTGGCCACCAATTCAATTTTGATTCTTCACAATGGTCTGAATTATCTTTTTGATCGGCCTGGCTCTTGTGTCTACTGTTGGTGTGCTAGGTGCTACAGGATTCCCACATGCAGATATCCATGAACTATTGTCACCAGACCTTCTTCATCAAGTGATTCAGGGAACCTTTAAAGCTTATCTGGTTGACTGGGTTGTAGACTATATCAAAAAGGCAGCTCAGATATTGGCTGATATTGATAGATGGTAAGTATTAATCATATAATATCTATTATATTATGCTAATTTTAGTATAGAATTGCTGCTGTATCTCTATTTCCAGGCTTACATCATTTCCCTGAGGGTCATGAATTTAAACAATGGACAGGTGATGATTCCAAAGCTCTGATGAAGGTAAGTTATTTATTTAAGTTTCAGGACATTATTAAATCATGGGAGATAGGTTTTTCTTCCAGCTATTGCTGGACATGTCCCTAGTGAAATGGTCAAGGCTATAAGTGCATTCACAGAGTTTTGCTATCTTGTTAGATGCTCTGTAATCAGCGAAGACACATTGCAGTCCATCAATGCTGCACTGGTATCTTTCCATCACTACCGGACTATTTTTCAGACCACAGGTGTCCGCCCTGAAGGCTTTTCACTTCCACAACAGCATTCTCTTGTTCATTATCACCATCTTATTCAAATGTTTGGTGCTCCAAATGGTCTTTGCTCATCAATTACCGAGTCCAAACACATCAAAGCTGTCAAGAAGTCTTGGAGACGTTCTAGTTGATATCAGGCTCTTGGACAAATGCTTCTTATTAACCAGCATATGGATCAGCTTGCTGCTGCTCGAGTTGACTTCATTGCACATGGAATGTTAGATGGCCATAATCTTGAACAAAGGGTAGCTGGACCTCTAGTATTTGATGGTGAAGACTTAGATATGGAGGATACTGATGATCAACCAACATATCTTGGAGAAGTGAAGCTAGCCAAAACATCTGGTCAGTACTTTATATATATCTTTGTTTCAGGATTCTTATATAATTCAATAGCACGTGGGTATTCCAGAGACCCATCCATGTTTGGCATCCAGACAGGACATCCAGAGCTTAGAGATCTTACTTGACATTTTCTTTATTCTCAAGAGTATCCTGATTCCAATCAACAGGATATCGATCTGGATCAATGTCCTGATATTTCTCATTGTGCTTTTACTATCTATCATTCTGCAGTTGCAACCTTCTATGCTTCAAGTGACCTGTCTGGCCTCTATGGAATGCACCAGGAGCAAATATGTGCTAATCCAAGATGGTGCAATGGACCTCCTCATAATGATTGTGTGTTTGTAGAGCAGGGATGGCTTTGCAGGGTTACATGTGGCACATGTGTTGCTTTTCTTTTCTTTCACTTATCACTCTATTTTTTATCCTTGTGCACTGGTGCATTGGTTTTCAGCAGTTGGCAACCAACCATGCAAAGACACTCATATGTGGATGGTTGAGCCAGATCTTCATGATAATGGATCTCATTTCAAAGCTGTTATTCATTTAGACTGTATACTTTGTGGTGCTCATCTTATTGGTGTATCTGGTAAAGAGTTTCTTCCTCACACTATTTCATGTGATGATTCTTTAGATTCTTTCCTGGCTTTTTATGTAAATAAGTATGCTGACCATCATTCAAATGAAATTGCCTTTTGATTTTCTTTAAAATGATTGATTAAAATAATGGTAGCTAAAATATGTATGAAAATAAAAGATAATATGTCGTCTCTCTCCTAACTTTCTGTGTTATTATTGTTAGAGCCTTGATGATGACTACAGCTATTCCTAGTGATACTGATGTTCAGTTTAGGGTTCAGTGTAGGGTTTCCCCACAACCTGACCATAGAAACTACACACAATGATGATCCCATGTATTTTCAGTACCATGCATAGAGTCCGGACTGCACATTCTGATTCACTGGTACTACTAATTCAAGTTTGAGCTACTGTGTGCACTACATTGATTATCGCTCTCCTATCAATACTGGTGATACCAAAGTTTAGTTCAGGTATGGTTTGGGCCCTTTTGGCTAAACCCCAAACCAAACCTGAACCAATAATTCATCTTTGCCCAAACCACAAACTGAATGTGTCCGAACCGTTTGCATGGATTTGGTTCATGTGCAAACAGTGTTTGAGCACCATTACCTGCTCATTTTTACCAAACAGAAGCTAGGCCCACATCAATTGATGTGGCCGTGTGTTCCGTACAGTGATTTGAGGTAGGGTGGTGGTGATGGAGTGCCCCTTGCACATTTGGTTGCATGAGTGTACCAGTTTACCTCACAAAAACAGGGCCCACATTGATTGATGTGGAGTTGCGAAAGCAGAGGTGTGTTTTTTAGCTAGGTTTGTAACTAAACAACAAGCACCCATGTCCCAAATGTCACCTCCAGTGTCACCTCTTCAACTACCACACAAACACTACAACCCCCGACAACACATCAAACCACCACACTGTGATCCACCACAACACATCATCACTACACTACTCACCCCCAAGTATCACCCAGCCAAACAAATTACTAATGGCTTCACCATCCACCACCACCCTGTCATCTCACTTGCAAATGCGAGACGAGAACTTCGTTACTTACCACAACCCGCTGTCTCAGTGGCTTCATCACCCACCACCACTCATTCGCCACCCAATGACAACACTTACATGTCCCACCTCCATGGTGGCTTTATCACCCACCACAACTGTCTCACTCAAGACAGCTTCATTGCCTACCACCAACCGCTGTCTCACTCGAGACAGTGGCTTTGTCACCCACTACAACCTACTACCACCACCTCAACAATGATGCTCGACGCTCCTGCACCCCCACACGATACCTCCTGCATGCTCGACTCCCACCATCACCTCCCACCATCACCTCAACCGACGTCTAACACGTCCGGCCACCTGTCCCGTAATTTTTGTATTTATATAACACATCCTCACCACCTCGCAACCATGCACACCACATCAATTGACATGTGTGCTCCATCAATTGACATGTGCGCTCCATCAATTGACATGTGCGCTCCATCAATTGACATGTGCGCTCCATCAATTGACATGTGCACTCCATCAATTGACATGTGCGCTGCATTCACAAGGTCAGAATGGAGCTTATGTACAGTAGAATACAAGTAATGTACTACAAATACCACAAGTACCGTGGTGTTTTGACATACCACAGTGATTAATGGTGAGGTATGTACCCTTACCCATGAAGGGTACAGTGTCCACAGGTAGGGGTAGGGTGTACCAAATCTGTTGTCACACAATTGTTTAATTGTGTCTAGATGTGCCGGTTCATTTATCTTTGATCGGGCAGTCTCTAGTTGTTTGTTTGAAGGAAATGTAACCAATACAAGTTTCCAAGTGGTGTGCTGATAATGTTGCTGGAATGTCATATGAATGTGTGTGTTCACTGTGGAACTTGAACTGATTCACTAAATGATTGTGTTCACCATGGAACTTAGAATGAGTCATTGAATGAATATGTTCTCCGTGGAACTTGGACTGATTACCTAAATGAGTGTGTTCGCCGTGGAACCTGGAATGAATTATTGAATGATTGTGTTCTCCGTAGAACCTGAAATGAGTTATTGAATATGTGAGTTCTCTGTGGAACCTGAATGAATAAATGTCAATACTTAATGATATGAAGTATTCGTTACTTCAGAGGATGAGCAGCTGAGGTCTATCTTTCGTGGATTAGACTTTGAGAATGGTACTACGACAGTGTAGTTAATGATGATAATGAGCAACTGAGGTCTTATCCTTCATGGATTAGACAATGAATGAATGATACTACAATGTGTAGTCAATGATAATATTGAATAACTGGGTCTATCCTCCGTGGATTAGACAATGAATGATACTACAACATGTAGTTAATGATAATGAGTAACTGATGATGTGTA
>QLPF01001883.1:0-20677 GCA_003314045.1 Hygrophorus pudorinus
GTATGCGAGAGGGCGGAGGTGGAGGTGGCGGGCGGGTAGGGGGCAAGACGGCGGAGGTGGTGGCGAGGAGGGGGCGATACAGCCCCCTCGTGTTAGTTTTCGAGAGGCCGGAGGTGGAGGTGGTTGGCGAGGAAGGGGCTAGACACCCTCTTGTGTTGGTTTTCGAGAGGGCGGAGGTGGTAGTGGTGGCCGCGTGCCGGCAGGTGAGTGGTGATGACGTGACTTTGGATGCAAGAGGGCATGGATAGTGGTGTGGGGTTGAACGCAACTCAACCCCATATTAAATCTATGCAATCGATATATATCATATTTAGATAGTAATATATATTTGTCACTCACCTCTATTGCCCGCGGTTACTGCTGTTGGTGAGATTGTGGCTGAGTGGGTGAGTATACACGTACGTGACACACCCGTGGGTTGAACAGAATACAAAACTCAGTTGGCAGCCTAAATCAGGTCATATATGACATTATTATAACCGGACGTTATATTGGTGGTATTTGACTACCTGTAGAAATCTAAAGGATGTCAAATAGAAAGGTACACAAAATAAGTTCCTTTCAATCAGCGGCAGGGATAAGTATTTTATACCCTTATTATCAAGTTGGAAGCCAGGGAAATACAATATGTATAACCCTTATTTTCAGACGCGAAAAATACCCTTTCAGTGGTCACGGACCACTGATCTTTTTCAGTGATCAGCGGACATACCATTGTTTTTGAGGATTCTATCTACTGATTCGGAGGGGTTTAAACAGCGGTTTTTCTTCCCACAGTACTGGGGCGGAGGGGCGGCGGGGCGGAATCGATTATCGGAACGTGCTCGGGAAATGACGCGTGACCGAAACGACCGAAATGGTAGAGTACCACCGTGACCGTAAGTTACTATAAGACAGCAATGCGGACTAGTCTACTCGCTGCGACATGGTGAAAATCACCCATTTCGAGATTCATGGTCAGTCTTGGTGCAACTTTGCCCGTGCTCTGACAGACTTGTGAACGAAATCGCAGATGTACGGTTCCCCACGTCTTTGACTGGGGATGGCACAGATGCGATGTCTGTTATATTCAAATTCCTTGTATCTGCCCACACATTTAGTTCATATGAACCACAGGAACACAGATTGCGATTATTCCTCAGCTTATGTCTCACTGTTGACTGACTCGGAACTCACCGGCCATGGGATGACATTTACGATTGGGCGTGGAAATGATATCGTACGCGTTGCATTGCTATTGCCAGTATTTTGTTTAGTTTCAATACCTTCCCCGCAACCCGCGATACAGGTATGTTCTGCGATCAGTGAAATCGCAAAGCGTCTTATTGGCAAAGACACGGAAGAGCTTTTCGGAGACATGGGAAAAACGTGGGACTGGATGATGGCCGATCCCCAGTTGAGGTGGTATGTGGAGGTTCTGTTATGTCATGATCGTCCCCAGCCTGATGAGTTGCCGTAATTTTTGTCCGCAACGCTATCTTTTTCGTTCTTCTTGGTTCTTTCGAATCTTATCTTGATCTTTTCAGGATTGGCCCGGAGAAAGGTGTCATTCATATTGCCTCCGGAGCGGTGAACAACGCGGTCTGGGACATGTACGCTCGTGCGAGAAATAAACCTCTTTGGAAGTTGGTCGTCGATATGAGTCCCGTGGGTCAAGTTTGGATGGTCTTGATATGCTGAAACCGTTTTTGTTCCGCGACACAGGAAGAAATTGTACGGTCAGCTGCTTTCCGGTACATCTCAGACGCCATCAGCAAGGAGGATGCGCTGGAGCTGCTCAAAAGTAAAGAGGCCGGGAAGAACGAACGGGAGGACAATGTCCGGGAACTTGGGTGTGTTGGCCAGGGGTAACTCTGTGCCTCCAGACACCACCTAAATGCTTGACTCTAGCTACCCGGCCTACGTAACGTCTGCCGGATGGCTCGGTTCGTCTTTTACCCGCCTTCAAAAAAAATCTTACATGTTTCGACCGTACAGGCTACAGCGACGAAAAAATCGCTCGGCTCACCAAGGCAGCCGTCACCGCAGGATTCAACCACTTCAAAATGAAAGTTGGAGCAGATCAAGCCAACGATATCCGGCGGGGAACACTCATTCGATCCATCATCGATGACCCACAGTACCTACCTGTTGGTGCGGAACTGAGGGACCCGGTGAGCGCAGCGTTGAAAGGGAAGAATGCCGGGCCCACGGGTGCTGTGTTGATGATCGATGCCAATCAGGTGTGGGATGTGCAACAGGCCATCGACTATGTCAAGGGCTTGGAAGCTATCAAACCTTGGTGGGTAGCCTCTTGGAGATATACTGTACTTGTTGATGCTTTCTGTCGTCAAGGTTCATCGAAGAGCCAACTGCCCCAGACGACATTCTGGGCCATGCTGCAATTCGCAAGGCTCTCAAGCCACATGATATTGGCGTAGCTACGGGGGAACACGCTCATAATCGTATGGTATTCAAGCAGTTGCTCCAGGCCGACGCGATCGATGTAGTACAGATCGATTCGTGTAGGCTTGCGGGTGTCAGTGAGGTCCTGAGCGTTTTGTTAATGGCAGCGAAGTGAGCAGTGCAAGTGTCGCCACTCCCTGGATCGACTTTGTTATCGCTTTATTGTAGGTTCGGAGTCCCCGTGTGCCCGCATGCGGGCGGTGTTGGACTGTGCGAATACGCGATTCATTTAAGGTGTGTTTTCTTGATTGATTCGTGCAATCATATGATTGATGACCACACCACCATAGTCTGATTGACTATATTGCCATATCTGGCACTATGGAGCGCAACGTCCTGGAGTTCGTTGACCATCTTCATGAGCATTTCGTCACCCCATGTTCCATCAACTCTCGCGGAAGGTACAACGTCCCGAACAATCCCCGCGAGGGGTACAGGTTTGTTTTCTATGTTTAGCTTCTTTCCAGTGATCGGTGCTGATTTGCGATCTGTAGCATCGAAATGCGTAAGACAAGTATCGCGGAGTTCGAGTGGCCAAGTGGGTCCTACTGGGTTCAAGCGAAGGGAACGTAAGGTTTACTTGTTTGGCCAGGTACTTATTGTAGAAGTGTAAGATATTTGTTGACTGGGTTATGTGACTTATTTGATAGGATTATTCAATTCAATTACAATAACTTCGATTTCAGACTACATGTAGTGTCGGATATCATGTAACTCAATTTCATTTGATTTCATTTTGGAACTAGCAGGGTAGGAAAGCACTGCACGACGACAGACATAAGATATATGTATATGTAGATTGTAGATGCGGAGTGAGGTGTCACAGAGGATCGCAGATAGTGCACGGATAGGTGTCGCAGCAATGAGAGGAGACAAAACAAAAACAGAGAGAGGTATCGCAAACGCAAGCATAAAAAAAAAACCAAAACAAAATGGGAAAAAAAGAGGGGAAGGGAGGCTGCAGCCTCCAACGTTCAGCACGACCAAAAGAAAGAAGTGAAAAATACCCGGCTCGCCTACAAACTCGCATCACTGCTCTTATCCCGCTCACCCATCAGCTCTAGCTCCCGCTGAAACGTCAGCTTCTGTACCACGCCCTCCCCTCCCCCCTCTGCCACCGCCACCGCCTCCGCCTCACTGCCACCAGCCCCCGTGCCACGCTTCGCCTTCGACCCCTTCTTGCCCTGCAGCCGTCTAGCAGCCTTGAAGAGCAACTTGGGCGGACACCGCATGTCGGGCGAGTAGTCCGGATCGGCCAGTGGCAGTGTGTACGGCGGAGGCGTGCTGGGCCCTGCGGTCGAATCAGAGTCCGGCTTGTACAGCGGGTTGGCGAACTCAGCCTTGACACCGCGGCTGGTGGATATCCCACGAGTTAGTGAAGGACAAGAAGGGAGGTGAGAAAGATAGGGACACGTACAAGACATAGGTGATGGTCGGTTTCTCGGTGTAGTCGACTGGGCTGGGCGTGCGCGGGCTGTCTAGTTCGAGGACGGCGCTAGGGGAGAGGGAGAGGGGGGTGTCGACGAGGAAGGGGTTGTTGGGGGAGTCTCGCACGGGATGGTGGTCCCGCACACGGGTGGGTCGTTTCGGCGTCACGGGTGGGGAGGCATGGCGGGATTGTGGGAGCTGGAACTTGGGTTGACGACGGGAAGGGGGCGGGGAGATGGGAGCTCTGTGTGCGAGGCGGAGGAGGAGGGGCGCGGGTGAGGCGTCGCTGTCTGTCTCATGCTCATTGTGATCATTGTGATCGTTGTGATCGTCGTCGTCGTTGTGGGTGCGTTTGCGACGACGGGTGCGGGGAGGAGTGGGGAGGGAAGCTGTGGATGCTGAGCGTTTTAGTTTGCGGTGAGGCGGGATTGGGATTTGTGCTGGTGATGAGTCTAGGAGGGTGCGAGAGGACATTTTTACAGTAAAAGGGGAAAAGCCAAGGAAACGACTTTTATAAAATTGAATAAATAAATAATCGTAAATAAATCAAGTGGCACAATAACAAATCTGGTTACTTCCCCCCAGCGGCACTCGCGAGTTTGTTTATGGGCAGAAGGTGATGAAGGCAGCTGCTAACATTTCGCCTACGAGATAGCAATCCAGCTCGGATGACGAGGATGATACAAAAATAGGATCTACTAGCATGTACCTCGCTGAAAGTGACATACCGTTCACTGGTTGACACCTAGGTTTCCCACACTATGAGCCTAAGTATAGTGGGTAAACACGTGCTGTACCCACTATACTTAGGCTTGAATCTCTTAATTCCCAACACCAGCAATAAATACTGCCCTAAATACATGTAGGGACTTTGCGAAAAATTGCTTGTCTTCCCTTTTAGGGAGGACCCTCAGGCTATTGGCACTGTCTCTGAGCAGGGCTTGTACATCACTGTGCTGCCACTGCTGCTAAATTCCCATGCCTCTTGAACATCAACCACCAGCTTCCTGCTTGTCATCCTCAATGGCAAGCACATTCTATTGCCTCCTCGTTCCTCTAACTACCAGGCATCAATGCCTCCTTCCCCTTCCAACCTCCTCCTGCCACCACAGCACCTTCTTCCCATCCAGATCGCTGTGCCCAACCTTCCCCACCGTTCCTCAACACCCACTGTTGCACCATTGTACTACCCACCATCATCCTGACTGCCCACCGTTGTCCTCACCGCCCACCGTTGTCCTCACCACCCACCGTTGTCCTGACCGCCCACCGTTGTCCTCACTGCCCACCGTTGTCCTCACTGCCCACCGTTGTCCTCACTGCCCACCGTTGTCCTCACCGCCCACCGTTGTCCTCACCGCCCACTGTTGTCCTCACTGCCCACCATTGTCCTCACCGCCCACCGTTGTCCTCACCGCCCACCGTTGTCCTCACTGCCCACCGTTGTCCTCACTGCCCACTGTCCATTGTCATCCTCAGCATCCACCGTTGCACCATTGTACTACTCACTCTTGTCCTCATCATTGACATCCTCACTGCCCACTATGCCCACTGTCGTCCTCAACATCCACCATTGCACCATTGTACCCACTGTCATCCTCATTGCTGACATCCTCATTGCTGACATCCTCATTGCTGACATCCTCACTGCCCACTACACCCACTGTCATTCTCAACACTCACTGTCATCCTCAACACCCAACACTGTTGTCAACATCCACCATCATACCATTGTCCTCACTGCCCACCATCCTACCATCATCCTCACTACCCACTATACCACCATTTTCAGCAGCAACCAACTGCCCTCACTGCTCCCAATCACAGCCACTTGCCCACCTTCACCTCCACTTGCTGCCACTTGCTCTCATCCCCATCCACTTGTCACCACTATCTATACCTACAGATGGATAGAAGGAAGGGAACAACCACTAAGGGCCGTGGACTTTCAAAAGAGTCCAAACTTCACTCGGTACAACAATTTGGACTAAAGTCGAGGGTTTTGCTTGCAACAAAACAGGCAGAGCAGCATGCTGCAAGTGATACACAGCAGTGCAGCCACATACAGGGTATGTTTTTCTTATGCTTAAGATCTTCATTCAGGCTGACTGTTGTGAGTTAGAATTGTCTTGTGTTGACCGTGATGCTGTTGAGATGATGGACATTGATGGCACCATATCGGGTGATGTTTGCACTGTTGAGGATACTATGGCACCCGGTGAATTTTTGGAGCTTAGTCACGAAGGGGGTGAACATGAAGCATGTGGTGATTTGATACAATCACTCGCTCGGTCTACCTGGTAGGTGTTGAAAATGAACGTTGACTGTGGAAAATTCACCATCAAGTACACAGTATCACAGTCAAGTGTCATGACATGACTTTTACCCTATCTAGTTTCCTTTTTCAAACATTCACACGGCCTATAAACAATTGCTGCATGGACATTCTTTAATTACATCACTAAATTGGAAGAGAAACAAGAAAGCTTTATATTTCCTTAAAACACATTCAATACAAGCAATATATATATTTCTTGCAGATCATGTGGTAAAGCTATACAAACATTGGTAGGGTTTACAAATTTCTATAACTTCCTGAAGTATTGCTACCAATTGTTAAGAAAGCTCATATTTTTAGATGTGGGCCTGAAGATCCATGTTGATAAAGCTTGTACAAGCTCTATCAGTTATAGCTGCCAATAAATATATTGGTAGCTTTGATGGAGTCTTCCAGATAAATCCAGATTGAATATATTTGTAAGAGCTATCCACATGATAACCTATGAGGCCTATCAATCAGGATGGTAAGCTCAGGCCAACATAGCCAGGTGCACAATGGTGACAGACATCTGGTCTGTAGCTGCCAGCAGGATGGACCTGCTGCCAGATTGAAAAGCATGTCAGCTCAGGCCACCATAGCCAGGTGCACAATGGTGACAGGCATCTGGTCTGTAGCTGCCAGCAGGATAGACTTGTTGTTGCTAGGGAAAAAGGACATAATATACTCAGGGTCAAAATTGTACATGGTTCTGGTTACATTATAGCTATACCCAGGCCAGTCCAAGCCAGTACCTCCGACCCAATGCGATGCCATACAATGTGCCACCCAGTCAAAGACCCGAATTACAACTGTTGACTCTACAAGCTGCAACAAATGCACTGCGAACCTGTGTGTGTGTCCAAGTCCTGTGATTGATATCGTCCAGCAGCAGTGATGATACACATTGTTCATTCCAAGCATTTGGGATGGCTAACATGGTTGTTAATATAACTAACATGGCACACGAACAATAACATACCCGTTCTTGTAGCATATGAATTTAGAGAACATCACTACATGTAGCTGTTGATTGTGTTGAATGTTGCCACCGAAGGGAATGGGTGGTGAGATGCCTGTGGCTGGGGGCAGAGATGGAGCATCTGCAATGAGGTCATGGAATTAATTCAGTCTCCAAAATAACATCCAAGCAGGCAGGACAGGATGACTTACTTACTGAGGTTTTGTGTGTTTTTGAATGACTGACGGTGGTTATGGACAGTGCTTCTGGGCAGTGGCACCAATTTTGTTTGAGATTCTGTCGTTCTAATGGCGCTATCTCATCGTTGTCCTACATTTGTCCTCAGCTCCCTCTCCCATCTTCTGAAATCTGACAGAGCAGAGATTCCAAGAACTAGGTCCGTGGGTGATGACAATAACTCTTGGCTCAACAGTGGTAGTGAACGCGCTGCAAAGCCATGGAACCTACCAAATAGCCGATGTGATGGCGGGCCACCTTGCCGATGACTCGAACTTCAAGAATAGTACGGTTGCCTCAACAGCTGCAATGAACACCTTGCGAAGCCTTTGAAGATGTGTGCTGTGATGAAAGGCCTCTCTCTGATCAATAGCTGCGGTGAACGCACTGTGAGGTGGTGTAGCATAGTAGATGAAAAGGCTTAGTAGTCGTATAAGTAGTGGCTCTTCAACTCCTTGACCTTGAAGAATAGTACAGTCGCCTCAACAGCTGCGACAAACACCTTGCGAAACTTTTGGAGATGTGTGCTGTGACGAAGGACCTCTCTGCTCAACAGCTGCGGTGAACACGCTGCGAAGAAGATGTGGTGAGACGAAGTCACTTGAACTGAGTTAAAAGTCCGAAGCTCCGACAGAAATAGTATTCGAAGAAATGTCAGCCTTCCTATCACCTTCAGTTGTGTACAACGGTCAGGAAAGCTTTGGCCACCAAAGGTTTATATAACACTCTCACAAGGGCTTTATAGACACAACAATGTGACAATGTTTGGTCTCCAAGATGGCCTTCCATGGACATTCCCCAGTGAATGTTCACAACATTGCCTGAGCACTGAGCCATCACCCTATCACAAGCCTTCAACTCAGCTTAAGGTAACATTTGTATAGAACGTGGCTGGATGGCTCATCAAAACGTTGTCACAGCATTCAGAAAAACTGGATGGAACACTGACACCACCTTTTTAGTCAAAACATTCCCACAAGGCTCGGTCTCAACATGGTCGCACAGATGGAGGGACTCAGGTTACGATGGGCTTTTGACTGGGATATTGCAAAATTACAGGGTACACATACACTGAACACATGCAGGTGGCTGATTGAGCCCAGAGTCTATTGTAATGAAACAATGTTACAGGTATCAGACACTGTTATTCAGTGCCAGTGTAGCCGCGGCTCATTGTTCAGTGCCTTTCTCCTTGATCCGTGCAAGAGCACTGTTCTTGCATGTAGCACGCCGGGCAGATGAATAGGAAGGGAATATTTGACTAGAAGATGTGTTTTAGTTTGATGAAATAGAACCCACATCATGAGAATGACCTACCGGTTCCACCATGTCAAAAGCTCATTAACTTCCTCACTCTCCTCCACATCGTCAAATAAGTCAAGAACACTACTATAAAATTTCTTGGAATCGGTGACTGTATCAGTTCAGGAGAACACAGGCGAGGACGAGAGTGCAAACCTGACCTAAAATAGGAGTCATCATAACAGGATATAATCTAACCCGAGGAACAAAATCAAACCTGAGTAGCAACATATGAAATTGATGTGGGAGTAACCTGTGTCATGCCATGAATGCACACATTGCTGGATCACATAGCCTTGGGCTCCTTATCTATGGAACTCGGTGATGTAAATATGTGTTTGTAAGCCTAGATATTTGGTGTCTCAACTTCAGAAGACATTTTGGACTTGGGATTGAGACATACTGATACAAGGAGAACACTGTGGAAAAGCCCATTCCAAGGGTCCTCTGCGTCATAAGAGTAGCCCTGGTAGAGAAATATGGGCCACTGGTCGCCTGATACAGCCATCTCATTGCTATGTAGCTTCTCCTTGATCCTGGACGCTGTTAGTATGTACGGCGGATTTCCAACATGGCTCTCACTTGGTATTGGACCAATCTATGCCAGCAGGACATAGAAGGGCCCCGGTATGCTCGTGATGAAACCCACAGTCAGTCTTCATGTTATGCGCTAAAGGGGGATTGAGAGACTGTCCGCGTGGCGTGATCCAGTCCAAAACAGCGCTTTTCAGACTCTTGGTATCGTCAGACATTGCATTGCACACCCCCCTCTGGATCTTTAGATGGTAAGCACACTAAATAGACATTAACATGATACATACAAGCTCAGCGATATGCTTAATGTCCTCCTTGGAGCCATCCATGAGGTGTTTCTCCAGGCCGGGTACCATTTCAAGAAGTAATTGAAAGACTTGGTACTCTCTTTGCTCCCTAGGACATCTGTTATACCTAGATCGGGGGAGGAAGGGGGACACTGCAGAACTTACTTGTGTGTAAAGGCATCTTCTGGCTGCTCCGCAAGTTCTCTGATGTGCAACATGCCATTGGTCAGCAGAGCACCAACCATGCATAAGGTGTGAATAGTTCATCCAAAATGCCTTCCATAATGCACAAGGGGATCGGATCCGCAGCTGATGTCTAGAATTCAGTATAAGGGAAAGAGGGACATTGATAACGACATACAGTTTCTTCCTCAGACCAAACTGCAGGGCTACCAGCCTCTTGCAGCTCTTGTCTGTTGGAGGGGAGTTTTCGTCAGATGGCATTCATATTGTAATAGTACATGTGTGAACACAGAACAAGTTTCTCGAATCAAATGCAAGGCTTTATAACTCTCACATTTAAACTCTCCAAACACAAGATCACAAAATAATCGTCGCCAAATACGCACTAGTATATGCAAAACCAGTCACCAAATGTAAACACACAAAACGTGACATGCTCTGGGCTGTGGCATAGGGAAGAGATCGCACCTGTTAAGTCAAACAAAAATAAAGACTCAGAAAGATTCCAATCGAAACAAGTTATCCATAGCCTGAAAAAGACTGTTTTGAAGAAGGTCGCCCGATAGAAAATGTGTCGCCTAGACGATAATTGCTATGAAGCCAAGCAGGTATAGCATGGTCAGCGGTGACAAACACACTGCGACACTACACAATGTGCCAAATACCCGCTGTGACGACAAGCTGCCCAGTCAACGACCCAACAGTGGCGACGAACACGCTGCAAAGCCATAGAATTGGTGTAATGACTGTCTTCTATGCGGTTCATCTATATCCATGCTGCAAAGTTTCCGACCATCTCCCGCACAAGCCTGAGAGCTTTCAAGACCTCCCTGTTCTTTCCAAAGAGGGCGCCAGCTTAGAGATAAAAAACGATCACATGAAGATGCCACAGCAAATTCACCTGGTATGTTCTTCTGATAAATACATGTATCTGTCCACAGCCAACATCACTATCTGGTTGCAATGAAGTGTCCTCTACAATTGATTAAACATCTACAAGTCAAAAAGTTAACATTAGAATGAATCAATTGCTTGAACTCATGAACCATACGGTCCCATCATCTCCCAATTGTCTTCTATCCTTTGCCTCTGCCATTTTCTACTTGTGGTTTTGCACGACTGACTCTTCTCTCCTGCATAGACATGCATTGTCCAGACTGCTTTTGAATTCTCAATCCACACAAGGTAATGTGATGAATATTGTCACTCTCCAACTTATGCATCGTATGACTATCAATGGATCAGTACCAAGTAATAACACAAGTCAAAAGGCTTACCAAACAACCTCAACAGCCGTCTTCATTCCTTGGTCCCCTTTGCAACTGTAATCGATGCTGTGGACACTCATTTCATACGTCCATTTGCGATAGGAGGGAGTGGAGCGCGCAAGATGAGGGATGGCATAGAGAATGGGCATCTTCAAGTTCCAAGAAGTAGCGCATGATCTCTGTAGGGCATTCAATACTTGGACAACAAATGCAAACACATGAAATAGGAAGCGTGGCAGCATGGCGAGGGTGTATTCGAGGAAGTAGATCTTTGGGATATGGATAGATGGGCATCCTACCGCAAATACCGCCGCACTACAATGTGTGATTTCTTCAAACTGCTCCAGCAATTCGTGGGTGCCGGCGGGTCGGGGACTGCAGCACCTGACATTGGAATAAGTAGAAGCTGAGTTTGAGAGATGGCATGTGATCAGTGCTGCTGTCTGCCATGCAAAGCGAGATGACACAGATGTGCCAGGTAACATTGACATGGACATGAGCAAGGAGATAGGGGGTGAAGAGAACCCAGTGGATTGCTTCAACAACATTGTATAAGTGATTCAAAACTAAATTGGTTATCATCAAAGAACATAAACTAGAGCACCAAGAAAAGCTTACCAGATTCCTGTCTCTTCCTTCTGTAAGACCCACATATCTGTTCTGGCCTTCAACAACACAATTTCTGCTTTTCTAAGTTCTCTCACAGTTTCCTCGTCATGTCTTCCAAAGCGTGCAAATACTCACTGGCTGGCCCCGTTAGATAACTCAAATTACAACTGTCAACTCGACAGCTGCAACGAATGCGCTGCAAACCTGTGTCCAAGTCCTGTGATTGATATCGTCCAGCAGCAGTGATGATACATGTCATTCATTCCAAGCATTTGGGATGGCTAACATGGTTGTTAATATAACTAACATGGCACACGAACAATAACATACCCGTTCTTGTAGCATATGAATTTAGAGAACATCACTACATGTAGCCGTTGACCGCATTGAATGTTGCCACCGAAGGGAATGGGCAGCGAGATACCTGTGGCTGGGGGCAGAGACGAAGCATCTGCGATGAGGTCATGGAATAAATTCAGTCTCCAAAATAACATCCAAGCAGGCAGGTCAGGATGACTTACTGAGGTTTTGTGTGTTTTTGAATGACCGACGGTGGTTATGGACAGTGCTTCTGGGCAGTGGCACCAATTTTGTTTGAGATTCTGTCGTTCTAATGGCGCTATCTCATCGTTGTCCTACATTTGTCCTCAGCTCCCTCTCCCATCTTCTGAAATCTGACAGAGCAGAGATTCCAAGAACTATGTCTGTGGGCAATGATGAAAACTCTTGGCTCAACAGCAGTGGCGAACACGCTGTGAAGCCATGTAACCTACCAAATAGCTGATGTGACGGCAGGCCACCTTTCCGACAACTTGAACTTCAAGAATAGTATGGTTGCCTCAACAGCTGTGACGAACACCTTGCGAAGCCTTTGAAGATGTGTGCTGTGATGAAAGGCCTCTCTGCTCAACAGCTGCGGTGAACGCACTGCGAGGTGGTGTAGCATAGTAGATGAAAAGGCTTAGTAGTCATATAAGTAGTGGCTCTTCAACTCCTCGACCTTGAAGAATAGTATGGTCGCCTCAACAGCTGCGACAAACACCTTGCAAAGCCTTTGAAGATGTGTGCTGTGACGAAGGACCTCTCTGCTCAACAGCTGCGGTGAATGCACTGCGAAGTGATGTAGCATAGTAAATGAAATGGCTTAGTAGTCATATAAGTGGCTCTTCAACTCCCTGACCTCGAAGAATAGTACGGTCACCTAAACAGCTGCAACAAACACCCTTTGAAGATGTGGGCTGTGATGAAGGTCTCTGCTCAACAGCTGTGGTGAACACACTGCGAAGTGGTGTAGCATAGTAGATGATAAGGCTTAGTAGCCATATAAGTAGTGGCTCTTCAACTTCAAGTTGAAACTGAGTTCAATGTCTGAAACTCTGAGACTTCCCAATATGGTGCCTGTCCAAGTCATGATTGCCAGTGAAGGCTCGGACATTGCATGCCTCAGAAGCCAAGATTCAGCAGCAGTAGGTGCAATGGAATTTGGTCAAGCAACATATATTATACCCAGGCATTGGATAAGAAGTATTCATCATTCTCACTCCAAAATATGCCATTCATTTGGCTATGTACTACTAGTAGAGTATAATGTGAATCTTTGTCGACATCCTGATCTCCCAAGCCCATCATGACATTCATTAGACTGGAGCCCAACTCACCCATAAACTTGGGTCGTGTGTGGTGCCGGGATTCATAGATGTCCTTAATGCTTTGTGGGAGAGTAGGGGACATTATAGATCTCCGGGCGTTCCATCCGTGTGAAGCACGTACAAGAGGGTGCCAGACATCTTCTGCTGCTTGTGTTATCGGCCCTTGGAGATACCTGAACACCATATACCATACTGGTATGCTGTACACATCGTAGTAATAGCCCAAGCCCAAGTGAGAGACCGAGGTTTAACCCACATACTGCCTCATTGAAGCTAGTGTGCTGGCTTTTGTCAAGACCGTTGGACCCGGACACAGTCTCTAGAGACATGTTTGGTTTAGTATGCTGTCTAGTGTAGGGTTCTTCTGGTAGTTCAATAGCAGATCCTGATCGTTTCAAGTAGACTGGTGACCGTCCTTCGCTGGCGAGCCAACTCTTCGACAGAAGAATTGACTCGTGATTCAAGTATGAGGATTCACGAGTCTACATTTCAAGCTCAGGCTGGAGTTCATGTTCACACATTGTGCACTTCACAACTGGGGCCAGAGAGCTATGATATCCACAGTGGAGCCGTCCAGCTGCATCTCCAGGCGTTACTGAGAACGCAGCCTGGTATGAATACATAGGCACCAAGTCAGTAAATTGAACTTCACGAATTACAGCTCGACTTGCAGTTCGACTGTCCAAAGTGGAGAGTTCTGCCATTCGAAGTGAACTCACTTCGGACTGGGTTCACTTCAGCAGCAACACTGACAATAAATGATGGGCAGGATGTCTTCAAAAAAAAGCAAACATAGATTCTCCCAGGTCCTGATAGGTCGGGAGGGAGGGGGGATGACACAGCTGCAGCTGAAGAACAACCTTCAAAAGTTATAAGCAGCACTTCAAAAAATACTATTGAAACTGCCTGGACAAACTCTTGAGCTCATCTAGTGTGGAGAACAGACCCAAGCCCATCTCCCACCTGCTGTGCATGGGATCCTCCTCTTCAGCAGCCTCTTTCTCTGATAACCTACCATAGTACTCATCCTCCTTCTGAAAGCTGTGATCCACCCAGCGGAATAGACTGCCTGCAGTGTATTGAGTAAAATAATAGCACTCCTCCTCATTTTGGATAGCGACATTGGAGTGCCAGATTACTGCTGATGGGAGCAGAATAGTTGAGCCAGGTGGGAATTCAATAACTAGCTCAAGGTCCCAAAGAACAAAGTGACCACCTTGTTTGGGGTTGAAGGGGCCAAGGGCAGTGACAGCACACCAGCCATAGGCCAGGTTACCAGGGTCAACATGGGGGAATGAAACCGTGGAGGGGCCGAAATTGAACGTAGAGCACGTAAATACCGTTGCAAAGTTTCATCAAAGGCTGGTGTCATACCTGGTGAAAAGTGAGGTAACATGTGTCAGGTAGTATGTGAAAAGCTTGGGCGCCCATGTTGCGAAACAGCCTATTGAACCATGGTGACTAAGTGGGCGTATGCTGGAAAGGTCTAATACTTACTATTGGTAAACCTTGCCAGGCAAATGAAGGCTGTGGAGCTAAGAATTTCATCCAGGATGGCAGTGTTATCAGGGGTGTTGACCAAGTTACCAGGTAGTTATGGCATGAGGTCAATAGTAAGCAGAGTCTAAGGAGCAGAATCACTGACCTTCTGGCCACCTCCAAAGGAAACACCAGTAGCAAGGGCTGTGAAGTGCCCTCATCTGTGCCTAGAGTTCTTCTGGGTATGGCGTATGCAACACTGTGCTTGTCACATGAGGTCAGCTGCTTCCATACAGGCAGAGTCCCAATTGGGGTCGTCTGGGTGCCCAAGTGCTGCGATAACTCGTCCCTTTCCATTAGTAATCGGGCATGGCACCCTGGATCATGTAAGTATAGAAAAGAACACACATATGGCACGAACCTACCTTCTGTCCCACTCTACCAAATGAAAGTTGAATTTGGACGTCCCGCCAACCATCTCCTGGAGCATGTACACCTGCTTGCTGGCATTTGGATCACCAATACCCAGGTATCCTGTTTTGGCTGGGGTCTTGGTATCCAGGCTGAACATCTGAATCTCAACAGGGGTGGTGGCAGTGTGCCTTTCCCGAATACTAGGCCGGACATAAACATCAGCATTGTCCTTGGCGCTTTGCCTATCAGCTGCCCTGTGTTTCTTGAAGGCCAGCTTCTTGTGGGCAATCTTCGACTTGGATTTCCACTTGCGGTTTTGAACACACAGGGTGGATGTGTCGGCATCGGACTCGGATGAGGGCTCGGACTCAAAGGGGTTGTTGAAGTCAGGCGATGCACCTGGGGGTCGGGTGTTTATCAACAGTGGTGGCAAAATGGGGGCAGAAACTGACTTCTTCATGGTTGGAGGCTGAGTCAGGCCAGAAGATGGACTGAATGGCTTCAAAGCTGGTGCCATCAGCTGGGTCATCCTCCGTTCCCTCGGTATCATGCTTCTTCTCACTGTTGATAGCATTCATAAGATGTGAAGTCCCTGATCGATGACATGATGGCTTTGGACATATCCCACGGCCCTGAGCGGATCTATTCAATCAGGGTAGGTAAAGTAAATACAAAAGTGACCTATCTTGACTTGAACTCACCACTCAAAACAGCATCACAACGCGTGACGGTATTTATGATAGGCTGTCTGAAAATAAAACTCTCAATAAACTGATTAGCAACAAGTTTATTCAAAGAAGGCAAATATGTCGTGTGGGACATCCCATGAAGCTTAACAAAGTTCTGGGGCACGGATCTCCATAAGGCTCTAGGGATATCACATGCAATAGAGTGAACAACTTACGAACTAACACAGCCCTAGGCAGAGCTGAGTGGAACTTCATGCCAGAATGCATAGCAGTATACAATTCAAAGTAAACTGATTAGCAACGGGCTGATTCAAACAAAGCAAATATGCTGTGCACAACATCCCATGAAGCTTAACAAAGTTCTGGGGCGCGGATCTCCATAGGGCTCTGGGACAGCACAGGCAATAAAGTGAACAACTTACAGACTAACACAGCCCTAGGCAAAGCTGAGTGGAACTTCGGGCAACAGCATATATGAAGATAAAAACTAATTAGCAATGAGCTGATGCAAATATGTTGTGCGCAACATCCCATGAAGCTTAACAAAGTTCTGGGCGCGGATCTCCATAGGGCTCTAGGGACATCGCAGGCAATAGAGTGAACGACTTACAAACTAACACAGCCCTAGGCTAAGCTGAGTGGGGCCAAAATGTGCAAAGGCAAAGGTAACTTGTAAGAATTGGAAAAATCTGATGTCCACGTGACATGTCACCAGACACCGACATGTCCTCTTTGTCCTTTTGTTGACTGGCAATTACATAGGTCTGTAATTGAATAAATTAGCTATATCATCATATCATCAGTGTATAAACTACATACAGTGAGCACTTGGGGATTTAATTGACTGAATACATTATCAAACTCGTGTTATTAGGCTTGCAAAAATTTAGCCTGAGAATATTATAAAGTCCTTACAGTGAGGCTGTAATACTTTCAAATATTTCTTGTACTTGCATGAGTTGGGCCTTGTTGAGATTACAAGCAGCTACCACATGCTAGTCAATGTTTCAGAAATTTGGCATTTTTTATCACTTGTTTTGTGGGTTTGTCACATTATCTGGACTCAGAGAGCAAGATCCAGGGTTTCAATCGAGGTCAATTGAGGATTTCAACCTCCTTTCCAATACCAGAAACATGTGAACTGCATACACATCATATCAAGTTGTGATCCTGATCCTAGTCATAGCCTCTCCCAACACCTAAGCAGATGTCCCATCTTTTGCCAACACCTGAATAGTACCCATGTCTCTGTCAACAGTTGTCGACATGCTCTCCGGCACCTGAGAGATGGGCGACTTTGGCACATGCAGCATGCAAAGCTAGATAGCGTGGGTTTGGTAATGGAAAATCACTTTGCATAGTGAAAGTGACTGTCTGCAGAAGATTGGAAAGAACAGCGGGATGGGTTGAGCATAATTTATATTGGTTGGGCAGGCTCTGATATTGCGGCCATAAGTGAGACATATGTCAAAGCAGCCAAATAGCAACTCACTGTGGCTTCCAACCATAAATTAAGCATATCAAATATAGTGTGCACACCTGCTTCCATGGTCATAACATTCTCCAACTGATGGCCATCAGCGCCGTTAAGCTTATCAACAACAAGGATGTCACCCATATGACTGACATAAGACTGCCCATGCAGATGCAGCATATTCATGCTATGTCACCGACAGAGTAACAGTAAATGACCTGATACATGTGGAGTAGCCATAGACAACTCACCTTTGGGCTGTACACTTTATTTCCAGAGATATCTTGACTTGTGGATGGGGAAAGAATATGAGTGCAGTTAGTTGTGCAGATAACAGGATCGGCGGTTGATGTCGCAAGATAGGGGTACACTATAGCTGATGCAAGATTGATAGCTCCTGTGATTACACAGCAAAAGCCATCACATACAAGAGCCTAATAGTTCTGGTATCCACATGAAAACGAAGCATGAAAAACTGGACTGACTGCATTCTCGGCATCTGCATAGTCCTTGGGAGGTTCTACCAGCAAGTACTTTAATGTTTCCTGCATGTTATCAAACAATGGTCTAGAAACATGACCAGAGGGCATAGGTGTGTGGCCTTTGCTTTGCCTGACTGTCCAATCAATCAGATGAGATTAAATGGATTCTCTGAGTTACTCACAAACATGGAGGAAGTGGTTTACATAAAACTAGGCTAGTTTCTCATCATCATTATTACAGGAATTGATCTTGTTTGTAACATCTCCACGACCAGTAACAGTGGGCGTATGAAGGATCAAGTAACCCAAGAGCCTTGCACATACTAATGTCAGAGGACCCGACCAATTGAGTAGCGGAAAACTAGCCTCTAGCCTTAGGCAGGTTGCATAGGCTTGATAGGCTGGCATTCCAGCAGGAAAGGAGTTGTTGGGAAGAGGTTGCGGCATATTGGGCACTTGATGGAAAACAATTTACCTATAGCACTAGTATAAGTAGTACTACTTAGTGGCAGCGAATCTAGTATGGCAACATGTGACACAGTCAAATCGGAGTGACTCAGGCTGACTCTGTCGATACAGTACTAGTTTTTTTTTAAAGATTTAGTATCAAGACAGCGGTACATATTTAAAAATCCTGCTAAGGCCATACATATCATCCATAGCAACTAAGCCATCTCCACTGGAGTCCGATGTAGCATTGTCGTAAAAGTCATCATGTCCATCATATGATACGCATCACCCATGTCTATCGCCATATAGTAAATCTTCTCTGTAACTGTCATCTGTGATGCCTTGGCCATCATGATCCACAAATCTGGCAACTGAGTGATGCAAAGCCCGACTTGTTAGTCAACTGAGCTTTACATACCTTCCCAGTGAGATGTGAAGGAAAGATACATATATCTTTTTGCATTTTTTATCTAGTTACCATAGTTGTTACGTGCACATTTTGCAACTACATATCAATATGCAGCATTTAGATTTGGGCCAGATGTTTCCGCAGCTCAAAATCTTCTTCACTTCAAATATCTAATCCAAGGTCTCTCCAAATTTTGTACTGAGAAATAATAAAAATACACTACAATTTGGCAGGAAAAGACTACTATGTCACAAAGAAGTGTCCTAGAGAAGGGCAGGGAGGCACTGCACAACAATATCACTAATGGCAACTGCTTAAACCAGACCTCCTAACGTTTATGCCTTTTGACAGCACCAGACAATTCAATTTCTGCATCAAAATGCAAATATTCAGATTAGTATCAGAAAAAAGATGTGCTTCAATGTATGACCTATAGTTGGAAGTCGATGCAGCTCGCTTTCGACCACGCTGTGTAACCTGGAGAGGCAGCTCTTTGTCGCTGGATGGTTCGGATCCCAAACCATCCTCATTGTCCGCCGACAGCCTCCAATCGCCAAAATTGAACGCTTCTGTCTTGTCTTCATCCTCTAGTTGTTGCTGAATACAAAATGATGGACTGCTCCAATGCAGGGACCCTTCTTGGTTGTCGAGAAGACACTTGAGAGTGCTGCTGAGATCCGGGTGGACATCGACAATGAGCTCCTCGACGAGTCGTTGAAACCTCTGCAGGGAAAACTTGTCTGCTCTAGGTGCATTGATCACCCTGTGCTTGTAGAGAACCAACGCCACAGCAAATTCACACAAAGAGCATTTGAAGACTGCAGACAGTGATATGACCTTCCCAGACCAGACCAGTGTATACTCTGTCAAGAACCACTTTTGAAACGAGTGGTAGTTGACTCGTGAGATGCGATGTTCCTCAGCATCTTGCTTCAAGAGTCTTCCGAGGTGAAATCGCCTGTTGAGCAGTTCACCGAACTCGAGGAGGTTGCCGAGGGTGACAATGTCCAAAAGACCCTCCTTTGCGGTGATGTCCGGAACATGATGGAGATTGCCTCAAGTACAAAAGAGCATATGAATAAGAACTGTTCAAGGAACATCTACACTCACCTGTAGACCCATTGAACATGTAAGAATGTTGCCACATGTAGAACATCCTATGCAGTATCATTCTTGTCTCATCATGGGATTCGTTGGTGATGGCATGGCTCATCATGAAGGTGTGAACAACACTGAAGATTGACCTCTGGATGGTGGAGGAGGCATAGAAATGTCAGCCCAAGACAACATAATGTTGTGGAGTGATGACATAGTGGGCTGTACAAGGTCTCATGTAGCTGTTGCTTGAAACTAAGCACAGTAATACCATACATTGCAGAAATGCTCACAAAACAGTTCCTGGGTCCAGGATGACACCTTCATAGTCAAATTTCTGAGTGCATGCCCTTGAAGGGCGCCAAGGGTCGTCGAAAGCACTTATTGACCCCAAATGACCAATGCCCTTCTCTTCCGGTGGAGCATCTCAACGAGGGCGACCCACCACCCAGTACTTCATACCAACATGGGTGCTGGATACTGTTCCGAAGCCTTTGTTGTCGATGTGGGACCAAGAAGACACATGTCTTAAGGCCGCTGTGCCCCAGATGAGTTCATCAGCGAATGAATGTAGGCAGATGAAGCCAGGTTTTCCACGGCTGGCTTGCATGGCAGGCTTGTGGGAAGCTAGGGCCCTGGACGTCATACTGTAAGCAAACTGTTTCCCAAAACATCTTGGAACTCGCCTAAAACATGGGGGAGGATCCACACTAACTTGCCCCATGGGCAGACTGAGTATATTGAATACCCTCTTCTTCTGATGCTATGTAGAGGTCGCACAAGGTACCCCATTTTAAACCTCTGTTTGGATGGTCCACAGTCCGGAGAGAGGAGACTATGCAAATGAAATAGGTCAGGTGTCAACTTGAAAAATGACATGATGCTCACCCATGACATCTATAGGGATGTCTATGTCCCCCACCAAACTGAGACTAGCCTCATTGAACTCGGCATCTTCTTCTCTC
>QLPF01001885.1:0-20647 GCA_003314045.1 Hygrophorus pudorinus
ATGCAACTATCTTGGATCTAGACGAAAACAAGGACGAAAAGAATACTTTTTTTGCCGTCTATGATGGTCACGGTGGTGCGTCCTAAAGTACTCCGGTCTGTTTCCTTGTTTCACATTTACTCCCAAGGCGGTTCCGTGGCTAAATTTGCGGGTCAGAACGTTCATAAGCGACTTGTGAACGAAGAAGCATACCATGAGAAGAACTATACAGCTGCCATGAAGAGAGCGTTTTTGGGTACCGACGAAGATATTCTTGCAGGTCATTTTTTCGCCAGGAAACTTATTTATGGGTAGCTCATCGAGCTTCACGCAGACCCTGCCCATACCCGTGATCCTTCAGGGTGCACTGCCGTAGCAGCACTGGTTACCCATGACGGAAAAATTTATGTCGTATGTTCTATCCATATCCCCATCACGTTGACCTTGTCTCCTCATACCCCACTTAGGCCAATGCAGGTGATTCAAGATCTGTGCTAAGTGTTCAGGGCGAAGTGAAGCCGCTCAGTTTTGATCATAAACCAGGAAATGAGGGTCAGTACAAATTACGACAACGCGAGTCTTTTCTAATTGTTTGTGAATGTAGTCGAGAAATCCCGTATTCATGGAGCTGGCGGTTACATTGAATTCGGTCGCGTAAATGGTAGGTGTTTTCAACAAGATCAATATTTTTTCTCCAGGTGCTGACGGTGCGTGCAGGTAACTTGGCATTATCAAGAGCATTGGGCGATTTTGACTTCAAGAAAAATTATTCGTTAATACCTGAGCAGCAAATCATTACGGCTGATCCGGACGTTACCGTCCACGAGATCACCGGCGAAGACGAATTCCTGGTGATTGCCTGCGACGGTGAGCACTCACTTTGACATCTTCTTCTTGTACTCACCCACCCATCCTCGCAGGCATCTGGGATTGTCTCTCCTCGCAGCAGGTTGTCGACTTTATCAGACTGAACATATCAGAGGGCAAGGAGCTCACCGACATCGGCGAGATGGTGTGCGACCACTGTCTAGCCCCGGACACCACGTCAGGCGCCGGTATCGGCTGTGACAACATGACCGTATTAATTGTCGCTCTCCTACATGGCCGCACGAAAGAAGAATGGTATAGTTGGATTACAGATCGCGTCAAGCAGGGATACGGCTACAACACGCCGCAAGTGATTCCCCAGATCTATGCCCAGAGTAGGTTGGCGTCATTCCGGATCCGACGAGAAAACCAGGAGGCACGAGAACGAGGGAGACGAAACCAAGAGGATAGTAACGGGGATGTCTTGTTGAGTAGTCAGACCCTGTCGGGTGGGCCGACACAATTACTGGGGATTTCGGGCGGCATTTCATTTGATTCAAGGACTGGGATCCTTAGTGATGGCCTCATGTTCGGTCATGACGACAGTGATGATGACGATGGTAGCGATGATCATGATGTTGATGATGGCGGGCGGTCGTTCTTCGGCCGCACTTTAGGCCTCGCGAGTCCGGATCTTACGACAGCTCTCAGAGCACAATTGGAGGACTTCGAGAACGATGATACCGACGATGGACCGGGTTCAGATCCGTCACATGACCATGCTTCCCCTCCAAAACCTCTACCTAATGGCGACGTTACCCCGGTGAACCAGTTGAAGTATAAGCCCGGAGGTGATGAGCCAAGTCCGGCAGTAAAGGAGGAAGGTCTATCGGACAAGAGCGAGCCTGAGGACCCTTTGGTGGGATAAATTGGCGTATATAATCCTCTTTCTTGCTAGCCGCCGGTTTCCTTTCTGGGTCCATCTATTGTTTCTGTATACAACTGTCATCACCCGTGTAGCAACCAGCTATCCATGATTCCCCAGTATCATACAGATATTGTTCTCTACCTAGTGTTACTTTTAAAGGCTCATACAACATCACGAAGTAAAACCAGCTCTCCTTCAGTTAAACAGAGCAGAACAGATTTTCCAGCCACTGTTCTCATTGCTCCCACACCCAGGAGAGACCCATCGCCCGCTTTCAAAACAGTCTGTTTCGCCCATTTCTCGCTAACATTGGCGCCGCGATATATAAATATGTTTCCTCCGCGGTTCCAGAGGCCACTTTCGAAGGCTAACACGGCTCCGGATGAAACGTGGTGAGTGAAGCGCGTATCTTGCTTTGAAGCCAACACAAAGGAGAGGGCGGAGAATGTTTTGCTGTGAGTCCAGGTTGGGGCACTTTCGGGGCTTCTAGCGGGGTCCAATGAAAACATCGTCCCATCAAGATTGCTTTTAACAACGATAGATGTGTTCGTGATAATGCTGCCAGGCAAGGCTGTCGAAAGGAGAGTGAACGGTACGTCGGCTTGTCCTGAACCCCACGGAGGTGATGCGCCGTCTATGCCTACCCATGTTAGAAAGGCTGTCCTCCCGACAGAGGAGTCAACCTCATCATCCATTTCGCCCTCTGCTAGGCTAGGCATGCCCCTCCCTAATCCCAAACCACTCGCGTCTTCGCCTTCCCGCAGAGCACTTGTGTACTTCTCCAAAGCCTCGCGTATGTGCCAGAGCTCAGAAGGGTCCATAGTTTCTGGCACCTCGACGTCCTCACGACTGGACTCAGACCCACCTACCGAAGCGAAAACATGGGTCCACTTCGTACCTTCGTGCTGTTTGTCCAAGTAAATAGTAAGCAGACCGAACGAATGCTCAGCTTCACGATCCCAGGTCCAATAACTCGAGGACGGTAAGATGCCGCCCCACAAGGCTTTGAGCGAATAATGGGGTAGGGTCATGGAAGCGATGGTCTCGCCTTGAACATGGATTGTTACAGATCCTGGTGAGAACGTAACGTTTATATCTGACTTTATGGTCGTTGAGGGGACAGGGAAGGCGACGGTGACCGAGTCAGAAGTTTGTGTCCAAGAGTAAGGAGGGGGTTTCTGCGGCTGAATATCGAGATCTTCGTCTTGTCGTGGAATGGGTGCTAATTCGTCGGGGGCAGGATTATATGATGCAGGCGGAGGGGTAGCAATGTCACGATATATGGTACTGGCGATCAGCAAGTAGGCTTTCCTAAACTCGTCATAGGTAGTAAAAATTGGCACGTCTTCGCCCTTGCGATGCCAAAGAATGTGCATTTTTCGGGCTTCGCATGACGAGTCTGCCACTGAAAGATCGAACTGCACAGCCCACACATCAAATCCAGCGGAAGTGCGTTTGTGTTTCTGCCGATCTTCGGCCAATTTGTAGTTGCGAGATGACAGGAGCGCGGAGGCAAGGACGTCTGTTATTTTTATTACGTTGTGCAGGCGGAATGGAAATGACAAGGCGGATGCTTCAGGGGTGTTTTCTGGCGATAATTCGTATAGACCAACGAGTTTTGCTGGTCCAGTTTCCGCAAGATCAAGAATGTACACGCAGCCATGACCATCAGCCACGAATACAGTTCTAGGATCGAGGAAGGCAGCAGAAGGGTATTCACGATGAGGCGGTTCAGCCAAAGAGGATCCTATAGGCCTGGCGAGTTCATACACCACCCTACACGCTGGGTGAAGCTTTGTCTACTTCGAGTTTGATTCAAGCATGATCAGTAATAGAAAAAGACTGAAAAGAAAAACGAGACTCGCCAGGTCGACATCGATTAAAACGACTCTGAACTCTGCATCGACGTATAATGCCCTCCCTCCCTCGGTTGCAACGGCGAGATGATTATGGGTTATTCGGCTTTGCACTTCCTGAAACGACAACGGTGATCTTCCAGAAGTTGTCGTCTGAGTAGGCCTGTACTCGAGATCGTAGCGTGTAACCGTGGCCTCTTGAGATATCGGATCTAACTTGTAGCCTTCGAATTTTGGGTTCAAAAGGGAGCGGTTGGGGGTGAAAAGTCCCATCACTTCACAGTTGAAGGTCAACCGACCGTGATCACCTTATCTGATTAGATTGCAATACAATACGAGTTACACAAGGACAATCGACATCACACAGGCCCTCCACCCCGATGCCCAAATCTCTTCTGCCTAGACGATCCCCTCGAAGGAGGGCCAGGCGTCTGTCCTCGCATATCCGTGTGTGGGTTACGTGGCGATATGTCCGTGTTATCTCCTCCGTCCTTCTGGACTTCCACCCGAGCTTTGCCATTACTTGGGGCCGTTGGCCTGGGAGGCGACTCGTCTGGTTTAACGCTCTTGCTCCGGCCACGAACCATAGAGCTCGAGCCCGTCTCGATTTGGTTATTGGTCTTGACGCTCCTACTCCGGCCCCGCCTCGATACTGGACTCGTCCCCACTTCAATCTCCCACTCACTCATATCAGCCATTGACAGCGACCGCGACCTCGACGTTCCCCTCGAAAGAGAACGCTCATGTTCAACCCTAAACGAGACCCTTCTCCCCCGGGACTTACTTCTCCTTACAAGCGACTTTGCACGTGTCTCTGCAACAGAGGGGCGAGGGGGCGAGGAGGACGGCTCCGGAGACGAAGGGGGGAGTGTGCCTTCACTGAGAGATGGGGTGTATGGGTAGGGGTGTGGGTGAGTGGGTGTCGCATAGACTACAGAAGAATGACGAGCTCTCTGTTGAGAAGAGGACGACGAAGCAGAGGTACTTGGATGTGTGTGATGATGGCATTGCGAAGGATTGAATGGCGTGCAATGGGGGTTTTGGCAGGGTTGGTAGGAGGGAATTGGGTATGCGGGTAGTAACTGCGGTGGGGGCCAGGGATACTGTTGCGGCTGACTTGGATCTGAAGGACTAGTCATGGTCATGAGAGAGGAAAGTTGGTGCATCGCTTGTGAGATTATAAATTGTGCACGTGGATCTTGGATGGGTGCGAAGGGGTTCGGTGCTGTCGGATATTGCGGGTGACTTTGGGCTGGAGAGAAGGGATCAGAGATGGGGTCGGATTGACCGTGTGCGGGGGGATATCGCTGGGAGCGACGGTGATGGCGAGATTGCGACTGCGGTGTATATTGCAAGTGTGAGTTGGGATGATAACTCTGTTCCCGGACTTGCATTCGTAGATTAGACGGCGATGCCGGATATGCAGCGTGCGGTAGCGAGCGAGACTGGGCTGGGATTTGGGAAAGAGGCTTGTCTGCAGTAATTTGTGCGCAAGACAAAATAATCAGAAAAGAGTAAGATCGACAAGGACGGACAGATATACCAGGCTCAAGACTCGAATTTGACGGCGACGATGCTTCACCCACATGCCCACTAATCCCGCCCTGGTCATCCACAGCCTCATCCTCACCGAAGTCCTCGGAAAGCACACGTTTCCGTTTCCTCGCACGCGTATGTGTCGAGACGGGTGTGGACATATCGTCCGAATCCAAGGGTTTCTTTTTCAATGCTGCCTTGGGGATCTTTGTCATTTTCACGTCTTTCGCCTTGGACCCAGTAGATGAGCCCTTGCTATGCGGCTCACTTGGCTCCGGCGACGAAATAATGATAGGATCGTCACTGCCTGACTTCGCCTCCGGTTCAATCTCGCGAACCTCGTCTTCCTCCCCTACATCATTGTGATGTGGAACTTGGTAAACTGTGTTTCCTTCATCCACATCCCACGTTCCCAGTTCGTCATCGGATTCCTCGTCTGTGGGCCGGAGCAAGTTGTCTGCGTGTTCGTCCGGATTGGAATCCTCCACTGCCTCCTCCACTGCCTCCTCCTCCTCCTCCTCCTCCTCCTCTACCTCTTCTACCCTTTCCGCCTCCTGCCCCCCTTCCCAATCCTCTTGGAGACCCTGGTTCTCATCTGAATCATCACTGGTACTCGACACCTCTTCTTCACCGCCCCACGCCTCCTTCCGCAACCTCTCTGCCTCTAAGAATTCGCGCAAATCCTTTGCATCCGCTGGGTCCATCACCTGTACAGGTGGCACACGATTTATCCTCTCTCTCTCTGCCAACTCGCCCGATATATCCGCCTCCTCGGTGAACGCGTCCAACTCGTCCACATCATCTTCTGCAGCATCACTGCTCGCGTCGTTGTTGCTGTTGCTTCCAGAAGCCTGATCTGCGTCTGCGAAACAACCAATGTCGTACTGCTGAAACGAGCCACGCAGGACTCCACGGTCTTTGACGACTTCCCCAGTGAGGAGATCGACGATGTCGTCCTCGTCAAGTCTACGAGTGTAGCGTTCCGCGAGGTTGGCCCAGACGTCGAGGACGCGGAGTGAGGACGCTCGTCGGGCGTCGTGAATATCAAAGTCGGGTGGTTGAAATTGGGTCATCGGTTATTCCCACGATTACTAACTCAAAATAAATAAATAAATCGTGAACGCGGGAACCTCTTTACATAGTAATACATGAATTTACAGGAACTGTACGCCTTTTTCTCAGCTTAAGCATACCCGGTTTTACCGGATACGACCCCAAATGCTGGCCCTCCAGTTGCAAACATCTTACGAACATCATCCACAAGTTCCGCCGGCTTTTCATGAGCAGCAAAATGGCCACCACTCGCATGTTCAGAGTCGAAGACGACACGACCAATAGTCCGTGTCCATCTGGCGAAAAGAAAAATCAGTTCAAAGTCTGACGTGTTATCTACTGCTTACTTTTTTGGTACGGGATAAAGCTCTTTCGGGAACAAAGACAATCCCAATGGGATGGTCGGCTGTTCTGATAAGCGTAGCTCACGATCTCCATTCTGGAAGATCTCGTAGTATATCCGTAATGATGCGGCGGGACCTGCGCGTGAGAACCAATAGATGGATACCCAAGTGAGAACTAAGCCGGTGGGGACTAAGTCAAAGCAAAAGACGTTATCGCAGTACCGTTATAACGTACCTTCATCATCATTCCATGGGTACGAATCTGTCCAATTGACCAGCTTCTCGTAGATCCACGCCAACAGTCCTACGGGTGAATCAGCCAGTCCATACCCGAGGGTTTGCGGTTGCGTTGACTGCTCCATGAAATAACCACGTCCCGTCCGTTCGAACCATTGCATTCGTTCAAGTCCGGCGCGCTCAGCAGCCGTGTAGGGTGTCACCAAGTGGGACAGATAAAGTAAGGGTGTCGAGAGAAGCCGGGGTGGATGACCACTTGAGTATTGGTAAGGCTAGTGCAGGGAATCTAGACGGAAAACTCACAGTGGGAGGTTAGTGTGCCAAGCCTTGACATTCTTTCCGCCGTAACGACCAGCCATCTTCCGTGTGATCTAAGACGTAAATTGAGTGTAAAGATGACCAAAGAGAAGCTGCGAGGCGCACGAAAAAACCCCAGTCACCTCCTTGCGTAACTATGAAGTTTGATGGGTAGAGTTCAGAGACAAGATAAAAACATTGACAAACCGTATTCATCATAACCAAGAGCGAGCATTAATTTATTTCCCACCTGCAGCAGCACACGGGTCACCGAGTGTCGAAAACCCTGAGCATATGGAATACCTCAGCGTAATGGGCTGTCTTGAAGCCCTTACTCCTCGGAGCCTGAGAGAATCCGAATCCAGGCAAGCTGAGAGCAACAACATGGAAGCTAGGATGTTCGGCAGAGGCTGCTGTCAAAAGAGGAAGTATCTTTTGGACTTCAATGAAGCTGCCTGGCCCTGGATCGTCCGCGTTCGTTGAGGATAAATGAGTAAAGTTTTACGTATGCACTCACATCCGTGGACGAACAACAAGGGAATAGCATCCACCACTTTGCTCGTCTGATGCACGTAATGTATATTCAGTGTCCCATGTCCGTCAACCTTGATGTCCGTAGTGAACTGTGGAAGCTGGTTGAGATCTGCTTCGTGCTTCCTCCACTCGTATCCATCTTTCCACCGTGCCACAAGCCGGCGAATATCTGCCAGCGGTGCACCGTAAGCCCACCCGGCGTCATCAAGTTGGTCTGGAAAAGTAGTTAAATCTAGTTTTGCACGGAGGAGTGCAAGTTTGTCGTCTGGTACAGCAACTCTGAAGGGGGTTTCAGACATGGTGACAGTACTAGTAGAGCCGCCGGTTGAATTATACATCCTTACAGGAGTCAGTGTGAACTAAACCTAGGCGCCGTTTCTGTCAAAGATCTCCTTCGAATTCTGCCCAAGCTCATGCGAGGTTTTACACCAGTTGCCAGGTTGCGGGGATAAGCTTGGGAGCTCTGCGCTCGAAGCGAGGCACAGTATCACTGCCAAACTTGAACTTGGACTTGCTCGTCGTCGGACAGGACTACAACTGCTAAACGAACCACCAGTGTCTGTGTATCGACGTCTACCAGCCAAATATCGATGAATAACCGACCAGTCTAAGCGCCCATTGTGTTGGGACTATCATTGTCCTATTTGGATTATTGTAGTACGACACCAAGCTCTTACGTCCCCAGTCGTCTGCCAGTGATCCGATGATATGATGCGGCTAAAGTAAGTAAGATTTCCATTGTATTTACTATATAACCCTTGCAGTAATACTCTGTATCCATATTCCATATTCCAAGTCTCCCCCTAGGCTGCGCCTACCACACACTCTTTCACGCACATTCATTCACGAGACGAACCCAAACTTGTCCATCATGAAATTTAATATCACGCTTGTCATTCTCGCCATCGTTGCTTTCGCTGATGCTCTACCTCTCAGACGTTTCATCTCCTCAGCAGGCCGCAATACCACAACCCCCCCTCCCGCTCCCTCTTCCTCAGCGCCGCCATCGACTGCCGCATCTACTGCTGCAACAGTTACCTCCATTCCTCCTGCACCCTCTACCGTTCCTGATTCCAGCGCGTCATCCTCTCCTGGAAACCCTAAATACGTCGTCGCTCATCATATGGTCGGAAATACATATCCGTATACCGTCCAAGACTGGGTGGACGATGTAAACCTCGCTCACTCGGCTGGCATTGATGCCTTTGCTCTCAACATCGGTTCGGACTCTTGGCAGCCCCAGAGGGTAGCCGATGCGTAAGTTTGTCTTCGCGTTGTGCTGTCTTTCGAATCTGATTTTATTCTTCAGATATACAGCCGCTTCTCAAACCGGCACAGGCTTCAAACTGTTCCTGTCATTCGACATGTCGTATGTTTTTCAGCCTCTCCGTCAGTTTTAGTCTCACCTCCAATATTTTCCAGGTCCCTCCCGTGCACCTCTCCCGATAACGCCGCTCAGTTGCGAAAATACATCACCACTTACTCCTCGCACCCTAATCAATTCAAATACAACGGCCGCGTTTTTGCATCCACTTTCGCTGGCGAGTCCTGCACGTTTGGGCAATCCTCTGTTCCCCTGGGCTGGTCGTCCCAGTTCACACGTCATCCTGACCTGACGGGACAAAATGCTGTTTTATTCGTTCCTTCATTCTTTGTAGACCCCGCTACTTTCAAACAATACGGGGATGTTATGGATGGCGATTTTAATGTGACTTGATTGTTTTGTTTACAATTTTGGTATGTCGCCCTGACGCGTTTGTACAGTGGAACTCGGGATGGCCCATCCAAGTCACTACATCCTTTGCAAACTCTCTCCTCACCCCGCTCGGCAAGAGCGTCGCAAATCTCGCAGTCAGTGCCTCCTCAGGTGCCAACCTCCTGTCAAAATTCATCGGGTCCACGGATCCAGACACTCAGCACCTGAATGCGCTCCACGCAATGCCAACAAGTGCTCTGAAAAAAGTTTACATGGCTGCTGTATCCCCATGGTTCTTCACACATTATAGCCCGCAGTCATTCAACAAGAACGTAAGTTTCAAAACCCATTCGTTGAATGTGATTACTCACGTGTGTTGAAAATAGTTTATATTCCTCTCTGACCAACATCTTTACTCAAAACGCTGGGAATCCATCATCGCCTCCCGCGACCAATTCGACATCGCAGAGATCATCACGTGGAATGATTACGGCGAGTCTCATTACATTGGTCCGATCAAGGGGTCGCAACCAAATAGCCAAGCTTGGGTTGATGGGAATGAACATACCGGTGTGCCTCACAATTTATTTATTTTCATGTTGATGACTGATGTATCTCAATGAATTACAGGCTGGCTTGACCTTACACGCCACTATGCGGCTGCATTCAAAACTGGCTCGGAGCCTGCTATAACTAAAGATCAGATCATTATGTGGGCCCGTACCCACCCGCGCGATGCAACTGCCAACGACCCAGTTGGCCAACCCGCGAATTTCCAACTCGTAAGCTTCCTCATGTCACTCCCGGGGCTTTGTTAACCCATCCCACACAGTCCGAAGACGCTCTCTGGGCCGTGGTCCTCGCAATGGCCCCCTCCACCGTGATTCTCAATTCACAGACCTTCTCTGTCCCTGCCGGGTTGACAAAATTAAGTGTTGGTTTGAAAGCAGGAGATGGGATGAGCGGAGTGCTGAGCCGGGGTGGGAAAAATGTTGTCGAGTTGAATCCCGAGGCGTTTACGTTTAACGGGAGCCCAGAGACGTATAATTTCAACGCGTTCGTTGTTAGTTCTTAATCTTGTTGGCTTACTTTTCGATTTTCGTTCGTCTTCGTTTGGGGGGTAATGTAGACTGGATTGACGCCTTTTCGCTACTTGTACTTGTCTTGGGTAGCTGCTTGTATTTCTAGCATAATTGAACTTCTTGTTTCTTGTCGTCTTCACTGGCCCGAGTCCGAGTCACCGAGGCGCAATTTAAAAGGCTTCCAAATTATTAATAAACAGCTTTCAGTTTTAGGTCCGTTCTTTTTTTTCTGCCAGTGTCTCCGTGTAAAGCATGTACAAACCCCGGCAAAAATACAACGCAAAGGCTCGGGGGTCTACTGCAGGACCATCCAGGAAGAACGCCAAAAAGCAAACTGGCACGGACGAGCTCCCTTTGGAAGAGGCTGTTGACCCAAATGCAGCTATCCACATACCAAAGCCTGCGGAACAGAGGGACCAGGAGAGGCGAGAACGGCTTAGACAGGAGGTAAGGTCCGGATCCCTTCGGATTTCTTCTTGCTCGATCGAAATGCTTGACCAGAGGGAATTCCCCAGCTCGCTGCGAATTCCGCCTCAAAAATGAACAGTCAAAAACGAAAACGACTAGAGAAGTACATTGTAAGTAGCTTGGGCAGTCCATGTTCTCTGTAACACTCAAAATCTGCTTGTCGTCAAGGACATGAAATTAAAGAAAGAGGAGAGAGTGGTCATCTTGAAGAAATTATGGCAAGTTGTTTTCTATGTCTGCCGAAATTTCTTTTGACATGTTGCAGTCAGAGCCAAGCACAACTGCCAACAACCCTCAACCTACAATCCTCGTCCACACTTGGTACAGGTAAAATCTCTACCAACCAAGAACGCCTGGAGAAGCTAGAAGACAAAGAAGTTAGACGGGCTATGGGAGGTCGAACAGGAAAACGGAAGCGAAGCGGCGATGCTGTTGATCCTAGCAGCGATGACGATGAACAAGAAGAAGACGGCGAAAAAAATGGACGGACTGCCGAATATCGACATGAGGTCTCAGCCGCAGACGATGCAAAGGGTACGCCAACAGAAGAGGCCCCAAAAAAGCGCAAGAAGGAAGGATTCAAACATTGGGCTATTCAGCAACTCAGTGCAGCGAAGGGTTACATGTCTCCTCCAGATTCGTCTGAACCTCAGGGAATGGCAAAAGTTACCACCCCCCCGGCTCCCCCAGTGAAGAAGAAGAAACAGAACGACCCCTCACAATTCGTGGAAATGCGTGGGCCTCTAGGGCAGGAGATTCAACTTCCTACCACTACCCTCGCCAAGCATCTATTGGCCAGCGGAAAGTCGGGGACATCTCCAAAGATAAAGGCCATATCGGTGACTCGACCGCCTGATGTTGAGAAAGCCAGACTGCTTCTACCTATCGTCACGGAAGAGCAGCCAATCATGGAGGCTATTCTTCTCAATTCCGTTGTTATCATCTGTGGGGAGACGGGGAGCGGGAAGACGACTCAGGTTCCCCAATTTCTGTATGAAGCAGGATATGGCAACCCTGCAAGTGGTAAGTTCCATTGGTACAAATCAAACGGAAGCTCTATTAATATCTTCGATAATATAAGATAATCCAGGCATGATAGGTGTCACTCAACCTCGTCGAGTCGCAGCCATGTCCATGGCGTCTCGCGTCGGGTACGAACTATCTCTTACATCGTCGCGGGTTTCGTACCAAATTCGTTATGATGCGACTGTATCACCGTCTACATCAATCAAGTTTATGACGGACGGTGTGTTGTTGCGAGAGTTGGCGACTGACTTTTTGTTGACGAAGTACTCCGTAATTATTATCGACGAGGCGCATGAGAGGAGTCTAAACACTGATATCCTGATTGGTGTTCTAAGTCGCGTTCTGAAATTACGCGAGCATATGTGGAAAGAGGGGAAGGAAGGTGCCAAAGTAAGATTTCCGTCTGATTTCATACTATGCTCTGATGCCAATCCTTACAGCCTTTGCGCTTGATCATCATGTCTGCTACCCTTCGCGTCAGTGACCTTGCGGATAATTGCTCACTGTTTCCTTCCTCACCTCCTGTTATAAATGTGTCTGCACGCCAGCATCCCGTGACCATTCATTTCAATCGTCGGACGACGTCAGACTACGTGACGGAAACCGTAAAAAAGGCATCCAAAATTCATGCACGCCTTCCTCCAGGTGGCATCTTGATTTTCCTGACTGGCCAGAACGAAATCATAGGCGTGTGTCGGAAGTTGGAGCAGAAATACGGGCGAAAGGCCTTGAGCGAGAAGAGAAATCGAAGAAAACTGCAAAACGCTGCAGATATAATAGATCACCATGACCCATCATACCTTGCTGCTGCGTCTACTCAAGGTGATAATTGCGCTGCGTCTTTTCAAGTACTTAGCTAATTGACCTAAAGTGGATGTGGAGGCTGAGGATATAGACCTGGGCGATCTCGAGCAAGGTGATATGGCATTTGATCGGGATGACGGCCTGGCAGATGACGACCCGGAAGCACTTGACAGTGACGATGAAAGGGAGCTCGGAATTGACATTGATGAAACTGATAGTACGTCTGCTTTCAATTATGCATTGTTCCTTTATAATGGCACCCATCTCAGCCCCGATGCATATTGTACCATTATATTCTCTCCTTGCAAGTGATAAACAAATGCGAGTATTCCAATCACCTCCTCCGGCAACCCGCCTCGTTGTGGTATCAACAAATGTTGCTGAAACATCTTTGACCATTCCTGGCATCCGTTACGTGATAGACTGTGGGCGCGCTAAAGAAGTGCGTATGATTTCCGATTCCTCAAGCATCTCACTCCAATTCATCCTAGCGACGCTACGATGTGGCCAACGGTATTCAAGCCTTCCAAGTCAGCTGGATATCGAAGGCTTCTGCGGCGCAACGTGCAGGTCGTGCGGGGCGTACAGGTCCCGGGCATTGCTACCGGCTCTATTCATCTGCTCTCTTCGAACATCACTTCGACGCATTCTCCCAACCTGAAATTCTTCGGATGCCTATTGAAGGAGTAGTCTTACAGATGAAAAACATGCATATCGACGTCGTTATAAACTTTCCTTTTCCGACCCCTCCTGATCCAGGGACACTGGCTAAGTCGGAAGAACTCTTGACTCATCTCGGTGCCCTGGCTGTGACTGCCGGACGAGTGGATCGCCAAATTACGGACCTCGGCAAGGTCATGTCACTGTTCCCCCTCTCCCCACGCTTCTCTCGGATGTTGGTTATTGGACGACAGCAAGGATGTCTACCCTATGTTATTTCCATTGTTTCCGCCATGTCTGTCGGTGATCCTTTCTTACACGAGGAGCTGTTAGAAATCGAAGGTGAATCTGACGGCAACCCCAATGGTGAGTTGTCGCATGTGACGAACGAAGCCGCCAAAGTCGAATTGGCCCGGACACTTCGTCGACGAGCGTTCTTCCAATCACAACATGTGAGTCAAGGTCTACGTCTAGGATGTCATCTTAGTTAGATGGATCTCCTAGACTCATGCCCTCCTGGGCGATTCCTTAAGCGACGTATTCAGAGTGCTTTCTGTGGTTGGCGCGTATGTGTATGCGAAAGGCGGGCATAAATTTTGCAACGACCATTTTGTCAGACCTAAGGTATGCTCGCTTGGACTTGGTACTCAATAACATGTGAATTGTTTCCGCAGGCAATGGAGGAGATACACAAGCTTCGAAGCCAAATCAGTAATATTGTCGAAGCTAATTTTCCGGGCACGGATGCTGGGTTTGTCCAAAATCTCGATCCTCCGAATGCTGTTCAGGCAAGCCATTTTGCTTGACAATCATGGCGAAGCTGATACCATTGAAAATTAGCTGAAAGCTCTCAGGCAGCTGCTGACCGCTGGTTTCATTGATCAAGTGGCCATTCGGAAAGATAGGGTCGAAAAGGCTTCCTCGACGGGTGTTCAATACGCCACTGCAAGAGATGTACCTTATAAAGCACTAGGAATCTTGGATGATGTGTTTATCCACCCTTCCTCGGTTCTCGCCAATTCACCGCCACCAGAATATATTGTCTTTCATGAAATAGTTCGAACAACACGAGTCTGGATAAGAGGTTAATATTCTCCTATTGGTTTGATGGATGTATAATAATCTTGTATGTATAGGTCTCACTGTCATAAACCCTGTGTGGCTTTCATCTCTTGCGAAGCCACCACTCTGCTCCTTTTCAAAACCCAAAAATGTCAAGGGCATGTGGATGTCTACACCACGATTTGGACCAGAAGAATGGGAATTACCACCTGTGAAAGTGGATATATTACAGTAACGGAATATATAGTGGGTGACTTCCCGTGTCGATTAAACATTAAATATGTCTATTTTCTGTAAAGGGGAATCGGGGTTTATGTTTTATGTTTATTCATCGACATAAACCGTAGGACAGCTGAATATTATATAATTTATTATTCTTAGTATCCCACTCCAAGTCAGGCCTGGGTCCCAACAATGGATGACTTGCTGCGTGATGTACTCGACAAGGAGTGGGAGCAAGATGTGTTGAGTGATAGCTGACTGTGTCTGTTATATACCTAATAGATGATGCGAGTTGTGCCTCAGCTTCAACAGAAGTGTGTTATATAAATGAGATGTACCTAATAGATGACACGAGTCTGATATAGGTACAGTCATCAACCGGTCACTGATACATACGGGTCAATGATGATACACTTAGTCTAAAGTATTTTTTACTACCTTTTTTTCATCAGAATTTGTCAGGGGTCCTGTTCATGCACATTGAGGCCTTGTATTCCAATCATAATACTGTACCATTTCAGTCATTTCGCCAGGCCTTGTGACACATTACACGTCTGGCAGAATGGTCATTTCGCCATAACTGGCTGTGATGCGTGACAGGTGGCAAATTCCGCCAGCAGTGATTTTTTTTATACTTGTAATACCATGCTCGACCTCAATATACCTCTCAATGTGCTTCAATGCCTCCCCAGTCAAAATCTACCAATTCTCAGACTGATGTCCTTCCATCTACCTCTGACTACCAGCATAAAGCCAGCCCCGGATATCTACATTTCTAATGAGCAGGCATCAGCATGTGGTGATGATATTCAAACACTTCTCTCAATGACAGTTCCCTCTCCCCCAATCATCAAAGATCTCATTATGTGTCTCAGATCTGCAACATCAATGGCACAGTCTGTAGCGGTTGCAGCCAAGTCAACAATCAAGTATTTCCCGTTGTGGATGATCACTTACTGGAACGAGATAAATTATGTTGCAGAACACAAACAGTGCTGGTTACAGGCTGATCAGACCCTGAGCTAGCTTTGCACAAGGGGGGAAGAGATGCAGGAACTGGTAGACACTGTCTACGAAGCTGTTAGGGCGACACTAATAGTGTCCCTACAAATAGTAAGAGTGGTGAAGTTTGTGTAAGAGGTAGTTCGTAAGAACTGAGGATGAGTTATAAGGTGAGAGGAGAGGGTGGTAATGAGTTCTGAAGACTGAAGGGTATGCGCTTTAGCGGTAATCCCAAGAGATTCGCGCTAGGGTTTCCAGTTGAACTCTGGTGCTTTTATAGGTTGTATGACTAATACAAAGAATGGTATGGAATGGTATGGAATAAGGACGTGTAAGCCTTGGTCTGTGCGTTCCGTTGGGATGATGTAACTATGTATGAGTAAACCGTCGGAATGATTAGTAAGCCGTCGGGATGACATATGAAGCAATGAGTAAGCATCAGATGATAGTAAGCGTGTATGAGTAATCTGAATGCGTGTAATAAAGGAATATAGATGAAAGGTAAAGGAAAAGATAAAGGAATTGACGTATCATGACAGAAGCCCTCAACCATATGCCATGGTTTGGATCAACACAAGGCTTCAGCAAGGAGATTGACATAATTCACCTACACAAATTAGCCACTGAAAACTGGCTCGGAACCATACACAAGGATAAAATGCTAGATCTACTTTGCATGGACATTAGTGAACACAGCGTGGATCATACGGCAATACAGTCTACAGACTTTGTTCCCAGCCTCATAGCAGCATTCAATCACAGCCTAGAGCAAAAAACCACTCATCGTGTGCCTCTCCATGCCCTCAGACAGGCATTGGCATCTGGAGTCAAGAAAACTGTTGGTACAATAGTGAATTGCCAAGCGAGTCACTGGACTGCCCTAGTGCTAGATTTCAGCTGGCATATCATCTGGCATGGAGACTCCCTGGGGTGGGAAATGGAAGTCAAGACAAAAGAGGCTGTAGAGTGGTGGATACGTGCCCATACATCAGTACTGTTTAGGTATAGGAAGTTGCCAATCACGCACCAACAGGATGCGTTCTCATGTGGGCTCTTCTCATGGGACACACTCGCACACTTTTTTTTGCCAGCACGATATCCCCTCCTTCATCCCTTCCATGGTATGGCCACTAGGCTCAGGGTTCTCCTGCGGATCTGCACACACCATCTGGACCAAGTGCGTTGGTTTCACATGAGATCAGACTGGATGTTTACTGATTATCATGCAGGGTCATGCACTATCTAACCATGACACGACACACCATTACATTGTCAGCCTCCCAGAGTTGTCATCAGATGTGGAATGTGGGAACTCAGACTGGGAGATGGGTTCTGTTCAGAGACAGTCTGCATCCAGTACAGATTCATCATCGTTGCCCACCACATCCGATGACGAGCACATATCTGAGTCCGATGATGAGTATATATCTGATGACGGGTACATATCCAATGAGGCTACACTGTCTGCAACAAACTTGAAAGGTGTCAGCTCATGCAGACAATCACAAAAGACAAAAATCGAATCATCAGTTCGAAGGGCAGTCAAGGCCAACAAGGCACCATTACTTGCATACTTCAAGAAGTGTTCACCGGAGGAATATCAGAGGAATCTGGCCAGGGACTCTCAGAGCATGGAAGAACAGGCTAACAGGATGCACCAACAGGAAATGGCCACAATACAACAGAAATTGCTACAAAAGAGAGAGCACACTAGGGATTGTCAACATCAATACCACGAGAGAAAGCAGGAGAAAGAAAGGATGGAGGGTATCTGAGGCGCTGATGGTAGAAAGCGGAAGATCACACCCATGGAGCTTACAGATTCTGCCTTATCAAAAAAGCAAAGAACGATCACAGCAGAGGAAACCCGACCTGCCTGTCTGCTGGGGAGAAATATAAAAAATACAACACGGAAACCACAGGGTCGAAAGGAAAAACACACACCTCGTGATACAAAGCACCATAACTGGTTCACACCAGTTTCCTGGAGGCTAATTGAAGAGGCGGTGAAGGCGACAGGATGGCAGATGAGTGCAAGCAAAATAGTGAACATTGCGAGGACAAGAAACCCAGCCATCTTCCAGAAGTTATTGCGTGAGACTGTGAGAGACTGGATCAATCGGTCCGGTGAGAAGCCACAATGGTCAGATGCGACCTTGTGCAAGATTGAGGCTGCCAATGCACCTGGACACCAAAACAGAGGTCCTGTTGGAGTACTAGTAAGTAGCAGTCATTGTGTCTATTACAGTACTTGACTCAGCTTCACAGGCATCACATCCTGATGTTGCTAAGAAGATCCAAGATCGACTGTCAGTCCGCAAAAATGGTGTGCCATTGTCATTAATCACAGTCTGTGGCCTGATGGTTGCGACAATAATTCGAGAGTAGCCAGCCATCATGCAACGGGTCTTCAATGATGGCTCAACTTTTCGGGCATCAGATAGCTTTGTGAGAAAATGGCTACACCAGGCCATGGGCTGGAGCCATCGAAAAGGAACATGTGCTGCCCACAAGCTGCTGGATAACTGGGAGAATCAGTGTGAGAAGTCTGCAATAAGAAAGGCATACCTCTTAAAAGAATACAACATCCCCACAGAATTGTATGCCAACTCAGATCAAACACAACGGCTGTATGCACCTGGCGACAAGTTGACGTATGCAGAAACAGGTGCAAAGCAAGTGTCAGTCATAGGGGGAGACGAAAAAAGAGCATTCACGGTGATGGTTACCATTACAAGTGATGGGTCTTGCTTCCGTTCCAGGCGATATTCCACGAGAAAACAGAAAGATCCAAAGTCTCCTGCATATGATACAGCTATTGCTGCCGGATTTCGATTCAAGTATTCGGGCACTAAAACATATTGGGCCAATCAGCAAACGATGCGACAGTTTGTCGATCATATCCTCGCTCCATATCTTGAAGGAACCAAGGCGAAGTTAGGTCGCCCCTCAAGCCAGTGATCATTCTGAGTGATCGATGTGTGGTTGGTACATCGTTCAAATGAGTTTCTCGACTGGATGTATGAGCAGCACCCGAACATACTTATCGATTTCGTGCCTGCTGGCTGTACAGGTGTTGTGCAGCCCTGTGATGTTGGCATGCAACAGCCCTTCAAACACCTTACCAATCAGTGTTATCTTGAAGATATTGTGGACACAACACTCACACAGATTGACAACGGAGAAGCCGTGAGCATTGATGATCGATTGCCGATACTCCGAAATGCAAGTGTAAGGTGGTTGTGGAAAGCATATGAAACACTGAACAAAAAAGAGATTGTTCAGAAGGTCAGTTATCATGCAAATTATATGGAATGACTGACCAAGATAAGTGACAGGCGTTCCGACTCTGTGTCGCCAATGAATGGAATCTGTCTCACGAAAAATTGAGGTCATTTGAAATGCAAGAGAGGCTCAGAGAGCTACGCACCGCAAATGATACATTCTGGATCGAATTGAACTGTCCAAATGCTTGTCATCTGCGTCCGCTAAAAGGTGCCCTTGTGGCTAAAGACCTCATTGTGAATCCCGAAGATGAGGAACATCTAGATGATACTGATGTCAGCCTACAAGATGTCATTGCAGTGACTCACCAAATTCTGCCAGCACCCAAACGACATGGGTGCACTGGCATGACAATATATTATACGACGTCCCCATAGTATTATCTCTTCCCTTATTGTGACACTTACCATACCTGGAGGTCACACACTTTGTGCACCTCCAGGTAAGCATAGTATTTAGTATATCTAGAATACCTCTAATATACACACTTCGTGCACCTCCAGTCTCAGCTTTCCCTGCCAGAGAGGTATCCACATCTCCAGCTGTCATGATGGAAATACCTACAGATATGCCCACCTAGAATCATGTGCCACTTATGTAAGCTACGAGTAGTACTGTTCCGAGTAGTTACTCTTGCTTCCCTAAGTGTAAACAGTAGTATCTCCCACATATACTCAGTTAACACTAGTTGAGTCCGACATCAGATTCTGTCATTTACACTTCACGGGTGGCTCCCGTTAACCACAGACAGCCTACAGATTTCGGACTCGAAGCTCAACAAGACTTGCTGACAAAGCACGAGCACTGTAGCAAAAAACACCTCAAGTCCTCACCATCACCCGGCCACCACCATGCAGTACCGCGTAGCAGTAGGAACGGACCCATGGTACGAGGGTTGGCAGGCCAGGACGACAGGCATTGCCGCCATCTGCCACCAGTTCAGACACTGGGCTCAGGCAATCCACCACCAACCTCTTGAGGCACGTGCCCACAGTGCACAGGCTCTTTATTGAGTCTCCACATTCATTTTAATTCAATTCTATTTACTTATCTACCACTGACATGAGCGTTTCGAACGCCACGTCACACTTCCAACAACGTCGCCAAACGATGACATGGCACACCGGCCATGCTCGTTCTCCACTACCACCATGTCTGGCCGTCCCCAAATGGTTCGGATACATCACCCAGACAAACGCGAACACTGCACAGGCTCGAGGAGCTGGGAACGCCGCCTGGAACCCAACCACCCATCTCCCATACCATGACACCATGTCATCGCCAAAACCGGTCCACTGACCGACCTTGGACGCCAACAAGGGACCGCGGAGGGTTAGAATGAGGTCGAAGGGAGTGTAGGAGGCACTAGAAGGGTGAGGAAAAGATGAAAAAAGATGAGAAAAAGGGTGGAACGACACCTACCGGCACGCTCAAGGAGCGGCCGACAACAAGTCAGGTGAGGCGTACACCCACACACGTCCCATCACGAATGACAACACCGCGTAGCAAGTGCATTTGCTGGCACCATACGACAACACTGGCTCCACCACCCCGCCATCCTCACTTCCCAGCACCACGTCAATGCCAACATTGGCTGATTGACCGACATAGGATGCAACCGAGGGACCGTAGACGGATAGAGTGCAGCAGGGGGTGCTGAGCACAACCAGGCAACGCACATACTGTGCACACCGAACCTGTCAACACTGATTCAAGGGGGGGGTGAAGTACCAACGCCCCCACACCAACGTGAGGGCACCCCGCCCGAG